>CAEGAF010135287.1:0-82156 GCA_903067075.1 Micropoecilia bifurca | reverse complement strand
AATAATAATAACAATTATTATTATTATTATTATAGTAGAAGTAATTACAAATATTATTTGTCTTTTCTTATTTACGCATCTAATAAAATATTTTTTTCATTGACAACGTGAAAAAAATTGCTTTGTTCCTCAGAGTGAACCATCTCTCACAATAGACAATCTCTGAATGAATCTAGACAGCGTGCTTAGCTGTGACAGAAGGAAAAAAAGGGAGAGAGAGAGAGAGAGAGAGAGAGAAAGAGAGAGAGAGAGAGAGAGAGAGAGAGAGCGGAAAAGGCGTTTCCACGTTTCAGCAGCGGGTCAGAGTACCAGACTTCAGCGCGCGCAGATTCTCCGAGAGATCACGACCAAACCCGAACCTAATATTCCTCCGTTATCACCCACGAGCTCAGACTGACAGCTGACCTGACCCGTGTCCCCTTCACGGCAGCGGCGTCCTCTGACCGAAAATAATAATAATAAAAAAAAGAACATTGACCCATCACTCGAAGCCGTAAGGTGAACCAGACGAGGTGGGCTTGATTCCCCCCACCCCTCCCCAACACCACGTCTGTGCTCTCCGAGGCCGACACCGACACATTCCGAGGAAAACCTTTCGTCCCGCTGCTCCCCTCATCTCTGCCTCGTCTGTAGCGGACTCATTTTGCTGCGCCCCGGGGTGAGTGTACATCTCCGTTCTTTCTGCTTGTATTCCCGCTTCGGGGTTGTTATTTTAAAACGCAGCTCCCTGGAGCCTCCTTCATTCATTTGTCTGAGCTGGGAGTCGAACCGGCTCCTCCATTCATGGACACGGTTCGCCTCTCCGGGTACATACCATTGCATGATGTCGATGGGGCAACGAGTACTTCACATTCATTCTGTAAAATGTAGTTTTCAGTGTATTTCTACCAAATATAATAAACGTGTCATCTCATTTAGATTGCGGACATTTCCTTTCCTCAGTTTACAGTTGATTTTTACAATTGCGTGGTAAACTGGGGTTTCCCCCTCACTTTCCCTTGGGGGCTTTCAGTCCATCAGCAGTTAAAGTAATTGCATTGGAATCGTTGAAGCTGCTGGTTCGCATGTATCCTTTCATTTCCCAGCGTCCTCATGCTACTATTACTCTGACTCTACCAGCCATAGCATTCATGTTCTACAGCTGAACCACAACAGGTTACAATATTACATAACTCTTAAGTTGGTGTGTAATTTTTCCAGTTGTTTTGAACCAAAGCTTCTAAAGTATTGTGACTGTAACAGTAACCCTCTGGTGGTTGGCAATTTGAGTAGGAGCGGATGGGGATGGATTTTTTTTCTTCTTTTTTTTCTTTTTTATGAATGGATGAAAGTGCACAGCCAATAGGGAAGGGTGGGAATTGTCCTCCCCAGCTGAAACGCTGTCCTTTATGAGCCTGCATATCTGTATTACCTCCATATATATTTTCACTATGCGTCTGTAGGATAGTGAGCTAACATAGAGTAAAAATACTGTAGTTTCACCAGATCTCACTGTTTAAACCAAAATGTGTAACTTTTGTAATTTTGTACAAAACAGAAAAGCAACAATTATTCCCAACTGCTGCTAAAACAATTCAACATGTTAATTATTAAACTTTCATATATTGCAATGTGAGTGTAATTGTGAGTTTCAGCTTTCACATCTATGAAAATCTATAAATGATGTTATCTGTTTTTGCTCTTAAGACCGTAACAGTTTTTTACGCTACCTGTTCAGGTCCCCAACCAGCAGTGAGCTGTTTTAACAGAGCTTCCATCTTTCTGAGGGTATTCTGGGTAAATATAACCAAAACAAACATGAGAGGGTCTCACCTTTCCAGAGCCTCTCTTACGAATGACATGTTCACTAAAGGAATATGTCGTTGCATTTTGGGCGATCAAATATTTATTTTAATACTTAACAAAAAGGAATTGACTTGTTTACTTATTTCTATAATTTAACTTATTTCTAGTACTGTGTAGAAAAGGGTTATGTACTTTAAAGAAGAATTTGCAGAATGTACCAATTTTTTTTTACCCGATTAACCAATTAATTTTTAAAACTTGATAGGTTAATTGAATGCTAAAATAATTGTTAGTTGCAGCCCTGCCCAGCTGTTGATTGTAATGGAGTTGAACAATTCGGAGGCAGTCTTATCTTATCCTTCGCTATTCTGTCCACTTTGGATTCAGTGGGATTGAAACAAGCCCACAGCATGTTGGTGCAACCGCCGTGCCTGATAGCAGCTTCCAGTGCCTAACCTCGACCACACCAGATGTACTTAGCGGTCCAATAGATCTTAAATCTCTGTCTTGTTAGATCTTTGCCTCGTTCATATGACCAGCTGCAGTTTTCAGTTGCATGCCCTTTCAGTTTCCCTTCTACAAAAACAGAACTTCCGATTTTCTAAAGAAAAAAAGACATTAATTACCATGAAAATGAGCACTGCTGATATATTTCTGCATACATTCTACCTCAAAACCCATTGAGTGTGTTGGGAGTCTTTTTTAGTGGTGTTTAAGAAAGCGCCTCTAAAGCGTTTTGAACTTTGCATTAAAAGGTCATCTTTCAGGATGACGCTGGGTTATAGATTGAACGGACCGAGTCTCGATCCTTTCAGAAATGTGTTTGCCGTTTTGTGTGTGTGAGCCTTGACTCAGCTTTTTGGGAGCTTGTCTCCTCTCTGTGATATTCATCGATCCGTCTGCTTAAACAGAGGGGGAGAAAAAAAAATCTGGGCAGCACAGCAGAAATGTGCTTCCTCTCTCAGGTTCACTTCCTCCGTGTGTGTGTATGTGTGTGTGTGTGTGGTTTAGGATGTCCCCCCCATCCCCTTCTCTTCCCTCCCACCACCACCAAAGCGGCCGCGGTCGCCGGGGGAATGTTTGTGGTTGACTGTTTGCAGGCTCAGAGTCAAACACAGATTTCAGGAAGATCAGTGTTAAACTGGTGGAGCTCGAAACAGTCAAAACAAAAGAGGAAATGCGTCAGTCATTTTTTTTTTGTGTGACTTGGACTTCAAGTGTCCGGTCTGCAAGCTGTTTCTAGACTTAAGATAACTTCAGCATAACAACAAGACGAGGAAATAAAACAAACTTTGTCGGCATCCTTTCTTGTGTTGTTTATACCATTAAAGGAAGACGTTGCTCACAGTAAGCTGAAAACCATTTAGTTACTGCATTTTTTAAATTTTTTTTTAACCAAAGCTGACTCACCAAAGATAATTAGGGTCACTTCTGCCACCACAGGAAATGAGGAATTGAAAGGTGGGTTAGTAAAAAAGAATAAAAAAAAACCTGTACTTTAAATTTAAAAAGAAAATGTACCATTTCCTCACGGAGTTCAGTGTATTACCAACACCAAATAATAGCTTGTATTCTTAGAACTGAAATAAAATAGGTTACTTGGTACATCTAGATCATATCATCATGTCAAAGCTGCTCCAAAAGGAATAGTAAAAGGAGTCTCCGCCGTGAATTTCACAGTCAACTGACTTTATTGAAGCTTTGTTATGAAAAATGTATTTAAGCATTGAAAGGAAACAATGAGAGTGAATATGATCAGTCATACCTTGAACATCATGTCGATAAAGGCTGTTGGTAAAGATTAGGGCTGGGTGTTGCTAAGAACCTCACAATTCAGTTTTAGATTTTTAGGTCACAATTCCATTTGATAACAATTCTGTCAATATTGATTTAAAAAATTTGCGTAACACGTTGATCTTTGATTTGACCATTAAACATATGATGTAATGATGACTAAAACCTTCACACAAACATGTTGTAGTTATACAGTCAATCCCTGTGGTATTCACCTGCTCATGAGATTGACCCGAGGCATTTATAGGTCCTTTAGACCCTATTTGAGTTTTGAAAATGTAATGAACTGTTTTCCGCGCTCTACATGCTCTGGGTTAATTGCTTGCTCCCCACTGACAAAGTTTTAACAGTATTGTGTGTTTGTTTTCCACCAAATCACTTTGACCTCAGCGCATCGGTAATAATAACTCTCAAAACTTTGTCAGAGAGATTCAATTCCTCCAGGAAAGGGGCATTTACTTTGGGACAAATTATGACTGCTGATTGTTCTGCTGGTGGCAAACCCACTGGATTGATTTGACTGGTGGGTGTCATGTCAATTCCACTCATGAAAGTTGGACGTAGGAATAAATGACTTCAAAACACATCTCTGTGCATTAATGATGAAAAAGAGAAAGATGAGGCACCTTCAGCAAAGCAGCACTTGCATGTTTATCAAAGTGGTTGTAAATATGCACCATTGATGGCTTAATGATAATCGCAAATATAGGTTCGTCTTGTGGCGATTTTTCTAGACATTTGGGTACGTCTGCTCATCTATGGAGTGTGGACCTACTGTACTCTATTCTCCAGGTTTAAGGTTGCTTAGGTTGAATCTAAAAATGTCTCTAGTCTCCAATTTACAATTTGAGTGTCAGGAGAACCTGATATCTGGAAAAGCCTTCACATCACCATGGGATCTGGCATGCGATATTCAGTGAAACCTAGCCTCTGCCGGATTAAGCAACAAAGGTTGTCATCACAGAACACAAGGTAATTACGGTCACATCATTAATGAAGACCCACAGAGATCTTTGTGATCTTAAAGGATGTTCTTGGATATCATGGATCATCTAACAGGTCCACTGGTGTGCAGCCTGGCCTCCCAGGAAGATATGAATTACAGATAGTCACTGTCACTGTGGGGCATTACATTCCTACCTGGACTCTGTTTCCTTGGACTGCTCTGAACTATGTTTCTCATTGCTGTGAATACCTTTGCAAGGCACTGTGAAGACGGAGAGAGCAGTGACTTCTACTTGTGGTAGAGCTGAGCTCCATGGGTCTGATGTCCCAGTCATTTGGGTCACTGGAAGTGATACCGCCTGCAGGACCGAGTCTGTGTGGGCAAGAGTGAAAACCAGCTCTGAGAGCCAGGCTCACCGTCCCCGCTGAAGTAAAGATGTCTATAGCCAACTCTTATTTGTTGTGTTTAAGCATATCCAGAGCAGTGGACATTCAGCTTGTGGCGAAACAGGAAGTGATGCCAACATCACTCCCTTCCCACCTCTGTGTTACATCACAGCTTGGTTGCAGTTTTAAGTACCACATATTTGATGTTTTCCCACTTGCAATGAACAACAAGAATCTAAATTTATCATGTGAGCTAAAAATACAGATTTACCTTGATTCAGTGTGTATCTGGAACATGTGCAGTGATTTATTGTAAACCGCCACAGAGGTTAAGCCTTTCCCTCTGATGCTTGTGCAGATTTAATCCCTCTGGCAACTGCTCATGATCTCGTCGTCTGCATGTTTTTGTTTCCTCTGCTGTTGTAGAGCTCCGATTTGTCGGCTAGGATTGGAAAAGTTCTGTATTGTTTATATATAAGTATATATTTTTTTCTGATTGTTTTTTCATGTACCGTGTGAGGAGCAAATGTCCAGCGAGGATTGCATGAACACAACTGTGGAATCAATCCATAAATCCAATCTGTGTGTATTTCACCGTGGCCAAAATAGTGGATAAAATGACCTAAACACGCAGACTGGCTGAACAACACAAACAGCATTGAAAATTCACTGTACTTTCACACATGCGCGCACACACACACACAGCGATTGCACGATTTGATTTAGGACACTCGTCTTTCCCCCCGGTGGGCATAATCTGCTCTGCAGCTTGCCTCTGAATGAAACGCCTCGGTGGGCCTGATTGGATTTGATAAGACCTGATTCAACTGAGGCAGGAGGGAAAGGACGCAAATACACACTTGCATTGTGCTTGCATGTGTGTGTGTGTCTCTTTTAGATGCTACAGGATATTATTAGGGGTCAGCTCAAGGTGTTAGCCGCTTGCCTGTTTTTCCACACACATACACACAAGCTCAAATACATTCCACACGTTAATGTCTGACACCATGCACCAAATGCTCCAAAATCAGTAATGTGTTACAAACTAAATGCAGATAATAATAATAATTTTTTTTTTTTTTTAAAGTTGGTTTCATTCAGTTGTCAGCCTCAACTCAACAAAAGTGCCGGCATCCCTCTTAGTGCTGGTTATCTAATGGATTTCACATCTGCTACTGACTTTTTTTTTTCTTCTTTTTTACCCCTCACTGACCTGCATGTTGCTCTCCATTCACTTACATACATTGAGGTATTAATATCAACAGGGAAACAGTCACCAGGGAGCCTCGTCTTCTATTTTTAACAGACTGGAAGCGAAACAATGACTTCCACCGCATACCTTTTCTATCCTGTCTTGCGCTCAACGGAGGTGCCTTTACTTTACCTTCCAGATGAAGTCATTAAAACACAACTGTGAAAAGTGCAAATGCAGAAAATCATGAGTGATAAGATCTTTTTGTACTTTGTACTTCCTAAGATCAAATTAATTTAAAATATGTCTCAAAAAGAGGCAAAGGGGTTCAAGAAGTTAAATGTGATTCTGTTTTATTTTTTTACACATATTTAAGGGTAAACTCACATTATGGCAAAACTACTATTATTTTGCAGAACACTTCCACACCTTTGATCCCAATAACCGCAAATTGTTCAGAATAGTAGCCCATCTAAAATGGTTGAAAAATGTGACAGGACTTGATTTTCCAGATAAATCGCTTTCTTCCATGGCATTCAGACTGGTGTAACATTCATTTTCTATATGCAAGATATTAAACGGAGTCAAAACATCTTAAAAGTTATGTAATTATTCAGTTTTGTCTATAAGGTTGTATACATACTTGACAAACTTGGATTTAGGGGTAAAGCAATAACATTTACACACTTATTTCTGTTGACTTACAATGACTATGCAAAGAGTAAAGTAAGGAAGCTATTGCAATGCATTAATGTATCTAGAATTAAGGCATTAAAATGTCTTAAATTCATAAACAAATCTAGTTTGGCCTTAGGTCTGTTAATCACACATAGTGTTTTTTTCTTGCAGGACCAGCGGCTAACATACCCTTGCTAGCTACCTATATAGCAAATTTATTTATTTTTTTTTACATCTATCATCAGTAAGAGGAAATTATCGTCATTTAGCTGGATGATGCTCATTTCACCACTATTGGATTTTTCTGTTGCCAACCCATATGAGACTTAAGTTCATTCTGTGCAAAAATCTTTGGATACTATGGAGGTTAAAGTTACTGAGAGCCATATGCAGTGTGAGAAGCACAAAGCTACTGCCAAGAGCAGCAAACAGACCCCAGATATTTCACAGTGTTTGCTATGCCTGACTGTAAAACAGCAGGTTATCCAACCATCCCTATCTTAAAAAGTCTTAAATGTGACTTGCTAAAATATGCAGGTGCACATACAGATGTTTTTAGCTGCCTCATTGCATCGTGTTAGCCACTTCTCTAACAATCTTATCTCTGGTCATAATATTTGTTGCAGGACCTATCATCTGCCCTTTGTCGAACGCCCACTCTAACTCTTATTAACAAAGCTTTATAAACTTGACATTTTTTTGCAGTTCATTAGCAATTTATGCTAATGGTTGCTTAACCATTGATGTTTCACCACAATAAACTACAACAGCCTCACTAAATATGTGCACAAACATGTGCGTGTGTGTGTTTTAGACATCACTTTTTGGCCAGTCTTTGTCATCGTAACAGATGACAAGCCAGCATGAGAATCTTGCAGTGTCCATAGAGGTGGGGGCAGCTGTGTCTTTGCGCTTCTTCATCTGCTCGTTGTATGATGATGTTGAATCTTTGTGTCTGTATGTGTGTGTGCCAGTGTGTGTGTGTGATTGTGAGTGAAGATTGGGGTGTGGGTGGAAAGCATGGCTTTGGAACAGTTGGACTTGATGAGCAATGCATGCGCTGATGGGACTCTTTGTGTTGGTGAGGTGATTCAGCGCTGTGGCCGTTTATTTCTGGTGCTTCGAATTGGGTGTGATCTGCACCAAATGTTTGCATGGTTTCACTAACAGCATTTGTTTTCGGCTCCACGCAGCTGCCTCAGCTAGGAGCGACCATTCATGTCAACGGGGAACATTTGCTTTCTGAAATAACGTGTTAAAAGTCCGTATGTGCGAGTTCATTTATGATAAGGGGTGGAAACGAGAACCACAATGTAACACACCAGCGTCTACACGCACACACACACATGCTTGCAGCGTCTCCTCGCTTCAGTACAAATTCAGGCGTCAAACTTGTTCGATGTTGTTTATGTAACCCTCAGGGGACCCAAGTACCCACAGTCGAGGTACGGCGACTTGAACTAATGCATTGTACCATCACACAAAGACCCGCCTGGAAGCTTTTATGCAACGCCTTGTGCCAAGATTTCTGAGAAATCAAATGCAAGGTGGGCAGCAACTCTAACCACATCTGCTCTTGTTTTCTTGCATGCAGTCTGAACCCATCTTTTAGAGCATCTGGGCATCAATGGGTTATCTGAGATTCTATGAAAGCATCAAAAGAAAATCATTCAGTAAGTGCACAGAGCCTCTCGGTCTGTAGAAAACATATCTCTAAATCAGACTTAGTCTAGTTTTTATCTAGACATAAATATAAACACTCAGTCACTAATTATCCTAATTTATGACTTTTGGGGCTGTGGGTGCAAACCACGGGATCTGTTATGTCACACATCCATGGAGATAACATGTAAACTCACCTGAGATAAGATAGAAACTATTCAATTGTTACATGTTTAAATATGAAAATGAAACAAATTTTTGTTTTTGATGTCAATGCAGACCTATAAATTCATAAAATATGATACATTTTAAGCACAGGTCGCAGAAACTCAATGTCGTCATTCACAACTCCCCCTTCTGTTCCCTAACCTTATCCCGGTTGAAATACATCCTAAGAAATTGAACTTAATGGAACAAGTTACAGACGGTGCGCTGTGGAGAGATGAAAAGTGAGAGGAATGCAATGACAATGGCCAGGCTACTGAGGGTGAAATTGAAGTTTGGTAGATTTATGGTATCAGTATCTTAATCTCTGTTTTACGCCAGAAAAGTTGGCAGGGACCACAAGGAAACAAAATGTTCTAGGTAGGCATGTGGACATAACAATGTTACAGTAATGTAACTAATTATTACATTACTGTGTTGAATTGTTGTCCTACTTTACCATACATTTCAAACTACTTCTATTGCAGGTTGTTAGTGGAAATCTGAATCAGTGCAACAAGTGCTCCTGTTGCACTGATTCTATTCTTTGACTAATAACTTACGAATAAATCTTTGCTAACTGAGCTAAATGGAAAGTGTCACTCACTTTCCAAACAGAAGAGACATTTCTCAGATTTGTTTAACAGTTTAAGTATCCTTAAAATATTTGAGAAGACTTTATTGTGTGCACTCCATTACTGGTAAAACCCTTTCAGTCATCACAGCCATGCATCACTGCTTTATACTGCACACTTTATCACAGAGGTTTAGACAAAATAAATAGTGAGACGCTGTCCATATTAGGAGAAAAACAAATGCTCATCCAGAATGAGAGGAAAATGGTCAATTCTTCTACTGTTTCCCTTGTTCCGGAGCTCCTGGGCTGACATCAGGGAGCCGTGTAGCTAAAACAAATAGGAGTTCAAGGCTTGTATTACATGAGCTGTAATTGAATTTGAGCAATTGTGGTGATGAAAGTTGCTTTTTACCCATGCTGGTAATTACTGCTGGGAGACAGAGCATAGAGCTTTGTTGGTTGCTAAGGCAGGTTTGGTTACTAAGAAACTAATTGGAAATGTGTTAAATTATTGCTGCTGGTGCTTACCAGAGCTACCATGATAGAGTGGGGACGATAAAGTGAAAAGAACTGCAAAATGCCTTAAGGTTTTGCTGTGCGTGTTTATCTCCAGAGCGTCAGGATCTAGATCTTCATCACATCCCTGTCATTCAACAAGTCCCCCGCACATTAGACCAGAAACATTGTTCTGCCAACGGAAGCAGTCATTTAACTGAGTTATTACCACGGCAACATCAAGGATAGCAACCTGGACTGTCACGCAGGGAATTCATCTAAAGTTGGGTTGTTACAGAAATCCATAAAGAGAGGCTGTGATGTGCATATGAAGTGTGGCTGCTACCTGATGCGGGATGATGGACGGAGTTTCATTTCCTGTGAACAGTACCTGCCTTCCTCCTGGTGCGCTCAATCCGCTAATGGAGCAACAGGGAGGACTGAGTGACGGCGGCAATAGAGACAGAGTGTAATAAAAGAGGCCAGGTTTTTGAGTCTTGCCTGGAGTCTAATACAGACCGAACAAGTTGTTTAATCTCTAATGGACTCTTAGGGGCTTTGTGAATGTGTGTGTGTTGGGCCACTTCCCCTTATAGTCCCTGATCGTTTGACTCCACTCCACTGCTAGTGTGTCTGTGTGCGCCTTTCCCTCTCCCCATTCAGCAACCAATGATGACTCATACTAGCACCCCTCCGCCCCACATCCCTCTCTTCTTCCTCGCCGTCCTGTTTTTGTCTCCTCCTCTTCCTCTCTTCCTTGTTTCCGTCCCTCCTCTTTCAGAGGCAGCAGATGTGCCTTGGGCTGGTTACAGTAGATGAAAACTTTGGGTGTGGAGGTAATAATGGCCCATGTCCTTTAGATTTTCTTAGTCACCAATAAGTGGTTATTATCATGCAATTAATAACTGTTTAGAGTGTTAAAGGTCTTCATTTTGGTGCTGGCTCAATAGAAACAAATAAAAAAACAAATGAAAACAAAACGTGGAGACTGTAGAGAATTTTGCAATTTGAACTCAGGACAAAGACTGGCAATCATGATCTGCCTTCACTAGGACTTTCACGATAATAAATTTTGTTGGATGATAAGTTGTCCCATAAATTATTGCGATACAATTTTTATTTTGAGACCATCTTCAACTAATATAATAGTAAAGGCTTATTTACCCTCCCACATTGCTCAGTTGGAGCGCGGTATATGTCACTGTCGAACAGAGCAGGTTGTCCCGCCAGACCATCAGTTCCCAAAACCACACACTCAAAAACAAATTGTAAAAATGCACGTGGGGTCAGCGTGACTCCACTGGACCATGCACAAGGAAAAAAGCTTGTGGGGTCCAAATAACCCTATTTCTTAAGAATATGAGAGCAAGAGAGCAAGTACACTCACTCAAAGATAAAAAAAAGACCTTTAATTTCTAAAGTTTTTTTAGAAATGAATTAGTTTCATTTAACACTGGAACTGAAAGACATTTTACATACCCAAAATAAAACAATCAAAACAACAATTATTAAAATGATTTGTGAAATCTCTGTAACAAAATAGTAATCATTCAGTTTAGGCCAAGAAAATGGGTAAAAGTGGCAGGTAGTGCAGAGTGACTACTTTGTCTTGGGTTTGCAAGATTTTTCAAAATGCTGATTTTTCAACAATATTAAAAGACAGCGTTTCTTTCATGACTTGTCCAAATGAAAGTTATTGCGCTCGGTTTAATTTCATGTTATTAATGAATATCTTGGTTGTGACTCTTATTGAGCTAGTTAAAAAACTAAACTGCAGTTTGTTAAATACTCTACTTATAATTCCACTATACTAGCAGATAGTGTGACTATTTTTCCAACTTGTATTTGCTTGTGTATTTAGTTGGTACTTTTTGTAATGTTTTGCTTTAATGTTTATCAAAATTACTAGATAACATGACAAACATTTTTGCAAAAGTAGGAATTCCTGCTGTATCTCTGTTTTAAATTAAAGCGGTTAGGTCATGTTACATGTTTTTGTTTTCTGTTATTCTGTGGTGGTTTTTGAGGGAGATGTATCATTATATTGTGTGAGTTTCATTCTCCAAAACAACTTTTTTCCCCGTTTCTAAAGGTGTGGCTCAAAGCTCTTGGAAAAATATCAATGGTCGTATCTTGTGTTTGCAAAACGGTGAACCAGCAGATACAGTCCAAACACAAAGACGTTGGGAAAGGAAAATCTTGGCTCCCTTCGCCTCTCTTCTTGCAGAGATGGAAAGTACAACAAAGGCAGCTTTTCCTCCTCCCAGTTCTGTGCTGCTTCCAACTCCTCCACCTCCTCTACTAACTCCTTCTTGTCTCACAGCAGAGCTGCACGGTTGCAGACGCCACTCTTTTTCAGCTTTCCATAGAGGATGCAAATCTGTGTTCAACGAGTTCATTTCTGCTGTTTTCGTGATGTGTGATTGTGCATCGAACAGTAGTGTTGATATTTGTGTAAGGCTTAAGTTATGTGTGGGTGTGTTATCTGTGCATCTCTGCAATCTGTCATGTGGAATGTTACAGGCATGGATGCATGGCCTATTTTCCTACGTGTGTGTCTTTGTGTGTTTGTGTGTCTACAGCTGTGGCTTCTGCCCTCTGTGTAAAGCGAGGTTATGGCATCCTATTCCTCTTCCTCGCTGCCTCTCCATCTGGAGTTGATCCATCCTCAGTAAACTCTGCTTTACAGTGGGATACAGCTCCATTATCACAGTGGAGAGCGTGGGCATCCGGACCAAGGCTTGTTGTGTTACTCGATCATCACGTTGGATGTGTGTGTGTGCGTGGGTGTGTGTGTGTGTGTCTTCTTGTTAGTACTGTTTAATTTAACAAACTCGCATAACTTGTTTTTTGTTAACAATTCTGCTGTTGTATTTTATTTGCTAATAAAATACAATAACGATAAATGAAATTAATCTGCTGGGCTTCAGGGTTCTCCCATAAACAGCTGACTACAAATACAGACTCATTAAAAAGGTCATTCTATTGACTGTTTGCAACAGTCAATATCAACACCTAACAACACCTAATCACCTTGAGCTGCTATGATGGAAGATGGCCCCCCTACCTGCTTTTTCAGACCTACTAGGCTTTCCTCATCAAAATTTACAATAAAATGACACGTTTGCTTAGCATCATTGTCCATTAATGCAACCAACAGCACAGCATCTATGACCATTTTGACACTAAAATCGGTTAAATAAAAGCAATTCTAGGCAACAAACTGCTTTACAGGAGTTGGCGTGCTGCATCTTGGTTGTTTTGGCGTCCATTGTGGCGGAGTGCGCCGCTTTCTGAAGAGCGTAGTCTCATTTAAAGGGTCATTACAAAGTGCCAAATTCAGAATACAGTGATCCCTCGCGATAACGCGGTTCACCTTTCCGGGTCTCGCTGCTTCGCAGATTCTTTTCTGCAGTTTTTTTTCACAGTGCATTGTGTTCTGCGTCCTGATTGGCTAAACAGTCTCCGAGCTCCTTCTCTACCTGAGTGCCAATAATGTTACAGTATTTAAATATGAGTAATACAGATTGACCATTAAGGAGATAAAAGCTGAAAACTTTGAATGCCTGCTGGAAAAAACTGTGGGCAGAAGCAGCGCAAAATCCGACTGGAGGCTCGGTTGACAAGATCCATCCCTCTGTCGCAGCTGTGAATCTCGCGGTGCAGGTTGGAGGAGACGCTTTATGGACACGACTCCGGATCACATTAAGGCCCAATTGATGAACACACAATCTGAAAACCTGAAAACAGGTTTTGTTCTTTGGTTTCAATGTAGAGTATTTAATTATGCTATGTAATAGTTGTAAAAAAAAATAAAATAAAGGTAACTACTTCGCAGATTTCACTTATTGCGGGTTATTTTCGGAACGCATCCCCCGCGAAAAACGAGGGATCACTGTAAACACTTCTGAAAACTAACCATACATGAATGCAGCAACAAGTAAACAGGACCAGTCATGTCAGCGAGGATGCGATTTACCGTTAAGCTGCTGTCGTAGCATTTCCTATTTTGCCATGTTTGCTAGTATATTGGGGGGAAAAAAGATATTATTTGGCTCTCAACAAGACAAAACAATGCGGATTTAGCGCATTGTTTTGTGCATGACGTCAGCCCTTGTCATGCACAGTTTTGATGTGTTTATGTTCTGAATAGTTCATGTATACCAATATCAATGCTGTGGAAGAGTTGAGGTACAGATTTGGCGTAATTTCAAAACATTTTCAAAAAAATCTTGTCAATCAGGTCAATGTGATGATCAAGCTTAATTTTTTGCTACAGTTTTAAAAGCATTGTAATGCGGGCGTTTTTCTCTGTCATGTCTTCCTTTGGCATAGAAGGAAGATACTTTATGACTTTAGGGATATTTTTTGTCTTTAGATAGCTAACTGTCTGCTTGCAGGTAAAATTTGGTATTTAATTTGTAATTTTGTTCTAAAAAATAGTGGAACTTGTAGTTGTCTTCTGAGATAATATGCCTGTATTCAAAGTTTTTTTTCTGGCAGTATTCTGTTAGTTGCAGTGACAAGGGACTTCATCTTTATTTTTCTGCTAAAGAGGACGCAACCGCGGCTTAAAATTGAACAGATTATACGACATTTGAAATTTCTTATGAGGCACAATGAACATGCTTGGCAACCGAAACGGCAGCTGCCGTAAAGGCGCTGATACACGGCCGGAACGAACCTTGGGATAGCAGGCTAACACCCGTGCTAACGCGACACATATGCCTCAGGTTTGTCAATACTATCTGCCAACAGTGTTCTGTTGAAGGCGAAATGTTCACACGTCGATGTTGGCACAGAGGCAGCGACAACGTGGGTTTGTGCAGGTGTCTGTCAGGTACAGATATGAGCCTGACAATGAAAACACAGATGTGAGAGGGGGAGGGGCGGTTAGGTTATGAGAACGAATTGTCTGTTGGGATAAATAGTATCTCGATTCTTTCACGGTACCTTTCTATTAACAAAATCAGACAATGGAACAGAGCTTATCGATTTGTGAATTAAATTATTTTTTTGGCAAAGTATAGAGTGAGCACACTCTGCTAACAGCAAAAGTGGGTGTAATAAAGGATTGTTTTGCATGTCTATAAAATTTATTTTCACTCTATGTGTGTTTGGCTTGGCTCAACATACATTTTTTTGTCTTTGCATATTGCTGAGGGACGAAGAGGAAGTACAGAGTACAGAGGTGCTCCTGTTTTTTTTTTCTTCAGAGCGTAAGAAGCCATGTTACTTACAGTGAAGGTTTCGGTCTCTTTGGTCAGCCATACTTTGTTTCCTGCTGCTGAAAAGGTCAACACATTCGTTACAAGAGGCGGGAATCTTGTTCGGCTTTTATTTCAAAGGTTCCAAAAGTCAGCTGAAAACCTTTGTTACAACCACGTCGATCAGACAGGAGTCAATTTAAAAGAACAGAGCTGGGAACTGAGCATTTGTGCTTTTGTGGTCAAACTGACACAAAAAGTAACTGTTTTGTTGTATTTTTTTAATCTAAAATGTAAAAATGAGTCATTTCAATACTTTTGTTCTGCAAGATTTGTTTCAAACAGACGCCAGAGTTCCTAGTTCGAAAATCAGTCTCCTCTAAACATAGACTGGTGAGATCACGCGAGTCTCACTATGAAGGGGAAAATAAAAAGAAATGACGGAGTGAATGAGAAGGAAGGGAGAGATGAGGTGTTATAGATGTTTGAGGCGGTGGAAGGTAAGTGCCAAAAATGAATTGGGTTGTTGAGAAGAGGCGTTGGAAAGGATGTGAAAAGAGAAAATGGTGCAACATGGTTTTTTTTGTTGTTTTTATCCTCGTCTTTCCTGTAGGATGATCTCACCTGAAGAATATATTTAACTATTTTTTCCTCATCCAATCCCTATCAAAAAATGACAGTTGTTCACTCTCTTGAAAATATGTTAAAAACCGACACATGATTGTCATTTTAAAGCTAATGTCCATCCGTCTTATTTGTCTCTTTAATATTCAATTGGGCAAATTGTTAACTGCATGAATTATATGAGATTTTTTTTTACATTTTTTCAAAGACCAACAGTTCATCAAACAGAAGTAGTTAAGTCATTTAAATAAGATATTTTTTTATAGGAATTCATCAGAATTAAGAACATGCACACGTTTCTTTACATGTATGCACTTCTTTCTTATTTTCTGATACTCAGCTTGTAAAACTACACTACTAAACCCTCATATCAATTCATAAACCCTCATATCAAACCCAACGAATCTTTGAACTCCATAATTAGGTTCTGAAGTGGAAAAGGCAGCTCCTGCTCAGCTTCCTGGACATGATTTAGCTCATCTTCAACCGTTTCCTCTTTGGCGGATGAATTCATGCTGTGAACTTTGACCCCTTGAGGAAATGAACCGGTGTTAGAATGACATGCTCTCTCATCTGGAGCTCACCTCCTCATTAGCAGAGTCCCGTAGACGCGTCTCAAACCCAAGTCACAAATCCTCTATAACACCTCGATACTGATCTTTTTTTTATTTTCCTTTCCAACTTCTAACACGCATGTTCACGAATGTGTGTGTGTGTGCACACACCTTGTCCGACTGTCATCAGATGATCTTCAGAATTCAGCTTGATTTTTCTGATTTCTTGGCATCCTGTCAAGGCGTCTGACAGCGTTTCACCGCAGGCTCGCTGTGTCCCAACATTCGCGGCTCTTAATTAGATTTACTGCATGACTACCTGACCACCTGTTTCTTTGGCTCTCTTTCTGGCTCAGAGAAACACATTAAGCAGCACAATTCTCAGTAGCTATTTATTCATGTCAGAGTTATGTTTTTTTGCAGCTTCAAAGCAGAAGCGAAATAAATCTTAAAGTTGAAGCAACAAAGGTTGACAACTAGAACGCATATTCCTCTTGATATATTAAACACTACCATTTGCTTTCATTAAATAGATTATTCTGCCGTTGTTTTTTTCCCCGATGATTAAATGTAAAAGTAAGATTTGCTTGAAAGAGTCTGCTATATTTAAGCTAGGAGTAATTATGATAAAAAATTTTAAAAATCTGTGAACTTAAAAACATCCATCCATCCATCCACCAACCCTGAAAGGCGCAGAGGTGAGACTGTACGTTCAAAAATGGGTTCCCATTTTCTTTGTGGCGTTCCCGCTTACTACCACATGTTAATCACGGCTGCACGCCTGCTTATAAAGCCTGCAATGCACTTTGTGATTAAAACTGAGGTAAAGAAGATGTGAGGAGAAGGTATTTTTACCTAACTTCTAAGAAGACTCAATTCTTTTTTTGTGTGTTTTTCTGGGCTTTTTTTTTTTACCTAATTTGATGCGATTTGTGAGCTTTCACCTCAGTGAAAGCACATGAAGAAATCTGAAATTTTCAGCTTCAAATAATAAAAGTTCTAATTTTGTCTCTCACACCATGCTTCTCCCCTCCTCGTCCTCTCTCCTCCCAGAGGCACAGAGATATTTTTATCTTCCATAAAGCTCAAACGCTAATGAAGCATTGACGACACAAATACATTTCCATGATTTTTTTTTCTCCCCCCGCATCTGGCTTCTCCGGCAGTAGTTATGACACAACGAAACCTTCCTTCTTTTTGGGCTCTAAACTGTCATCCTACATGAGTCAAGATTACCCTCCGTCTGGTCTTTACATTCCAGCCACAATTGTACGATTGTAAAATATCCTTTTTAATCAGGTATTAGGTCTTAAAAACCTCGAGAGGCAGTGATGTGAGAGGATTCCTCTTACTTCCAGTCCCATGGCGTGTTTTGACAGCGTTACGAAACGAGACTTGCTTCTCTCTACCAAAGCAGCCCGACAGTTTACTCGAGATAGATTTTTCTTGTGAGGGAAATGATGAAAGCTTTTGTCACTCCATGAAAGGACATAGATACTTTTTTTTTAAAATTAAAATCTAATACTTTAAGGTCTATAGATACTTAATTCAGAAGAAAGACTTCCAAACTCGTGTGATTTTATCCGTTGGCCGATGTATTTTTGTTCAATGTGATGCAATGGTCTGTCACCAACTTTGATGTTTTCCAATTGTTGGCCCTCTGGTTCGACCACATGGCTGCTGCATTCCTTGCAGTACATGCTATCTTTTCTTGGGGTTGAGTTGGGACTTGGCAATGTGACAAACCCGTTCAATAGCACTGGATTTCTAATATCTAATGTGCATTTTTATGGCCTTGTTTCAGAAAAAAGCTGCTTTTGTTTTGGGCTATATCTCCATTTGTCAATTTGTCATATGGTACTTTTTCCACAATAGCTAGAATAATTTGCCAGAGACACCTTTTTTTTAAGTTGAGTCTTTATCTTTTCATTTCATCCTTCCTTCTTTGGTTTGTTAATTGTTTTCTTTTACCATACCATGGTATGTACACGTGATGTATAAAAGAAAAAGTTACTAATTGTCAACACTTTGACAACTAACAAGGTCAGGAAAAAGGAGAGGGAAGTAGGTCATCTATGCTAGCTTGACTTTGATAAACTTAACATGTAGATGTGCTGCAGAATTCAGTGTATTTTGGTTCAGTTTAAAAAAAAGGCAACCCACACACTGGCTCTCTAACTCATCAGTAGAACAGGTGTTTAAATTAACTTATCAGATCATAATTTAATAATAATCACAACGTAAACATCAAGTCTGTAAACATTAATACTGTAACTGACTGTTCTGTTTTTTATGAGGGAAATGTCTCCATATTTTTTCGGTATTGAATCCTCACACATTAGTGGAGCTGTTGTCAGTCAGTTACTATGGCAATTGGTATGTGTGTAGCAAGAAAAAAGAAGAATAAGAGTGATTTTTAGTTGTTTTTCTGCATCATTTTTCCTTTGCTGTGGCGCGCTGCACTAAACTCAGGGTTTCCCCAATGTATTACAAACCTGTGCACCCACCAGGCTTAGCATTGCTTATTTATTTCCTATTCTTTTATTCTTAGCATTTTTAAAGACTTTAGTTGGTGTCCAGATATTAATCTTCCAATACCAGATAATTATCAAGTGATATTTAAAAATTTTCTGTGAACTTTAAACATTTTTTTAACTCAAAAATGCGACGGGCCGCTCAATGAATGACCGCCAAGTGCCCCAACCACAAGGGCTTAGCAAGTTTTCTGGGGGAAACCTTGCTAAACTCATAATACAATTTCTGGGTGTAAACAATAACATCCATACCTGCATTTTGCTAAAACAGCCCCTCCAAATCCAACTATTGTTATTTTTTTTATTTGTCAAAAATCAAAACACTTGGTGAAACTACTTTGACGCGTAAAATGGTCCTGACTGACTGCGAACTGCGCTGCATTATGAGGTTGGTAAGTGAGCGAGATCTTAGCCGCCTGAAAACAGGATTAGGATGGATTAGGGAATTAGACCTGACAGTTGTTAACCTGCTTCAGGCTGACCAGTGTCACAGATGGGTCACTAAGTCATGAGGATTGTTCTAAATAAACTTTGAATAGGGAAGGAACTGTGTCAGACATGTGAGGAGCTCAGGATTTGGCTCTTGAAATCATAAAAATTAAATGGCTTCTCTTCAGTTTGAGTTGAGTTTTTCTTCCAGCATCTATCCGCCACATCTGGACTCCCACCTTCTGCCCCTGGCTTTAGTCGTCCAGGCCATCTGGGGTTTTGTAATTCCAACAGCGATTTTTTAAATTTTTATTTATTTTTTTAAGGGTTTAGATTAATGAGAATGCAGCCTCTGTGACAGGCGTAGCGCTCTCCACTTTCTGCCTTTTCAGCTTTTGGCCCTCACACACAGCAGCTGTTCACATTCACTTAGCCTACAGACAACCAGAAGAAGGCAACTGAGGCTGGAACTCTTACCTTTGATAAAATATAAAGGAAACATTAAGAAATGTAGAATTTCAGCTAATTGTGAGCGTTTTAATTATCCACAGATGCATCTCAATGTGTCGCATCAATTACCATTTATCAAGAAAAATATAAGAATTTAGAATCAAATTGTCGACAAATTTCAATTTGTGATGTTTAAATGAAAAACAAAAATAACAGTTTTATCAGAAATGATTTTTTTTTACTATTTTCTCCACAGTTTGTTGCATAAGAGCATCGATAAATATCAGGAACTTTGAAAATATGATCAAATACAGTTAGTGTGCAGTTAAGTGATATAAATCAAGCATATTTTGATTTAATTTATTTTCACATTTTCTGAAATACAGATCTGTTTTAATTTTGTTCTGTTAGAACTTCATCTGTTCATGTTTTGTTTTTTCAACCTTGGTATTAGATTGACAAAACCTTAATAGGACAAGTGGATTAGGTTTCTGGGCTGATTACAGTCTTAGTGTTTGCAATTAGTCTGTGTAATTAGTTATGTAATGTAATGAGAATGAAAACGGTGAGATGGAGTTTAGTTGACAACATCCGGTGTCTGATAGAAAGATCCAAACTTTAATTTAGCCAATCAGTAGGGGGATCATATTTTAACACACTGGAAGATTTCCAAGAGAATTTATTGCTTTTTAAAATTTCCACTCTAAGGTTCCCTGTTTGTTTTTTGTTTTTTTACATACAAAAATAGGAATTTGTCTTCTTTTTTTTGAAAATGTGAGAAAAGTGTAATAGTTTTGTTTCAGCCAGCTGACCTGTTGTGTGCAGCAAGAAGTATGGGAGGTATAACTATACTTTATGCTCAATACAATTACAAAAAAATCTGGCATGTCATTAGAAGACCTTTAATCTGTCAGAACGTGTGATGGATTATTCAGCAGTTTTAAAACCTTTGTGAAATTTCACTTTAGATTTCTCAAGTATTACATTTTGAATTCTTTCATCTTATTGAGCTTATCCCTGTATCTTGTGTTTCACTCCCTCTGTTTCACTCTCATAGCCGTTTTTTGTTTCTCTCGCAGTCTTAAACCTGAGGCCAGGAAGTGTGTCCATGGTAACGTCAGGAAGTAAAAAAAAAAAAAAACAAAAAAAAAAAGGAACCTCAGTTTGTTTAGCCTCGGCTCGGCCTCGGTGGAAGTTCTCACTGAATATGTTGTTTTCTTCATGACTTAATCAGATGTCTCAACCTGCCATGTTTTTAGTCACTGGTAATTTTGGACTCAAAGTTGCAACAAACATGCTGTTTGCATTGCATATTGGTTGATGAATTATGCTAATAAATTGCAGTTTGGGGAGAATCAGGACAAATCTTGGTAACTGGACAGAAAACTTGGATTATTCTGGTAGCTTTTCTTTTTTTCATTGACCTTTAACCTCTTGCTTTTCCAAAGCTGTATGCCCCAACCACAAAAAAGAATAAAAAAATAAGGAACATCTGTATGCAGGACACATCCACACAGTGTTCACAGTGTTGGTGTGTGACTGCCTGTTGTGTTTGTGTGCTGCTTGGAAGGATTGATTGTTGGCCCTGCCTACACAAACTCCTCGGCAATGCCATTTTTCTTTAGCTCCGGGGAAAAGAGGAGGGCGTTAAAATACAAAAACGTGCATGTAAACACATAAATTTACACATGCAGCTGCGAGTCAGTACGAGATTGCTGAGCATTAAAAGGATGTCAGGTTTAGATTCTCAGTATTTTGCGTTCTTGTCATTGTTTGTGCAGACGCAACAGTAAATCAGCTTAGGAAACAAAACTAAAATCTGATTCCATGATGGCAGCTGCAGGATTGAAGGATTGGTATATGGAATAAATACCAATAACCGTCCAATGATATATTTGGGTTGTCCAAAGGGAAAAAGGAAACCGTCTTAAGTTTAAATGACAACGGAAATATTCAGGCCATCAAGTTTGCAGCAAATCGAAATATAAATGTGGTAGGAAATGTGAAAATCTTAAAGGTATGTTGCTGTATACCTTATAATTTTATTACCAAAATTGTGTTATATGAGCCTTATTGTCTATTGAAGGAGACGATTTACGAGCACTGCTTGAACTTTGTCCGTAAGCCCTCTTCAGTAATCTTTAATCAGCATCACAATCAGCTACTGATCAAGTTTCATTGTGGCTGAATTTGGGGTTGTGTGAGGCTATAATTGACCAACACGGTCAATCAGAAATCCTGCTGTTTGACAAATGTTAAATTTTTCACTTCATTGTGTATCCTGTCTACAATAGTCTGGCATTTATAGCCTTCATTAGTCTACATATTAGCACAGAATAAAATCAGTGGGTTGTCGATTTACTCCTGATGGTTCCCACATGAAAGAAAGAAATAAACATTTCAACTTTGTTTTTGATTACACATAAAATGTTGCTCATAAAGTTGGAATGATTTTGTTTTCAGCTACACATTTCTCTTGTTGAAGCCAATACTATGTGAAATCATTTGAAGATATTAATCAATATAATATCAAGACCAAAAAAAATTATGTGAATTAAATGTATGGACAGCAGTGTATTTGTCCTGTTAAGAAATGAAAAACATTTCAGTAAATGACACTCTCCATACTCACTGTTGCCAGGATTATTAAGGCTAGCTAGATATTTGGCTAATGCTAATTTGTAAATACCAACATGAAAGAAAATTTTGACATAAAAGGAGGAAAAAATAACTCTTGGCCATGATCTTTTAGCCACAACTTAATATCTTGTTCCCATGAGTTATTAAGTTCCCATGAGCCACAAGTTCTATTTTTGTCTGTCTCCTGTCACCAGAGGGGCTCTGTAGTTTTCCTTTCTGTACAAAGAAGACAAATATGGGTTTGAAGATGTTTCCAATTTAAAAAAAAAAACATGGGCAGTGACAGTTTAGTCACAAAAGGAGGTCCACCTATCCCATTAAATATGGAGACACTGTTTTAAAGCTACAGCTGGCATCAGTTATGCATCCAAATGCACATTTCACCCAAACCTTCACTGATTACACATCAGCTCCCAAAAGAGCAGGATGGCAGAAACATTTAATATTCTGAGCTCTAAAATTCTATTACTGTATCTAGAGGACGTTTCTGTTGGAATCTGTTCATCAAAATCAACACTGGATAGATAGATTTAGCAGCAAGTGAAAAGAACTGTTGCTTTCCTGCTTCAAATACAAGCAGTTAGGTTATGTCGTCTGCTAATACACGCCAATGTAATTTTACTTGAGAATATCGTATTTGTACATGAAATATCTATCAAAAAACTGCATACAGCTCACATAATTGCTGTTATTTAAACATAATGTCATGTAATTATGAAAGGCCTCCTTGTGATGGAGCTATTGCGTTGCTTGGTCTTGATCCAGAAATCCTATTTTTCTGAACTACATGTAAGAGTTTCATGGTTTTGGCTCGTTTGCCTCCTGCTGTTCGCAAGGTTTTAATCCTCGTTTCGTTTCTTGTTTTTCAAGCCCGCTTTGCTTCTTTCGCTGTGTTCTATTTATGCCTCAAACTGCAAACTTCAAAGTTTTCCCTCAATAAAGGAGAAAAACAGACATTTGCATCGTGACTTTTCTTTTACTGATTGGTGAAATGAAGCTCCGAGACGACGGCATTGGGCCCAATAAAGGAGACGAGTGAAACATTTTCAAGTTAGTGGATAATATAAAGAAATAAAAACTACAACCCAAAAAAAGTCTGCATCAAATGCTCTATTTATATACACGGCAAATCTCCTTTTCTCTTCAGTGGAAAATGGGCCAGTGGCCTATATTCTCCGGTGCTTCGCTGCTTCTCGTCAGATTAGCGCTTCCTCCTTCCCTCTGTTTTTCTCCTTGCCTTTCTCCTGCACTCTCGCTCTGGGCTTTTGAACTGATAAGTGCTGGCAGCCCTTGCTGCCTCATTGGACACGAGGCCCTCTTTAAGGACTTTTTCTTTCTCCTTTTTTTTTGTCCACCCCTCCCCACCCTCTCGTGATGTAATCCAGCGCTCAATATCTCTACATTGGCTCTTCCTCTCATCCTTCTCTTTTCGCCGTCCGGGCCGCTAGTGTAAACGGCGACGGTTTGCGGCGAGTTAATCCTCTGCTGAAGCACAGGGAATGTGCAAAAAAAATCAAGACATTTGAGGAAGACGCATACAGAGAGGATGTGGTGAACAAAAACCAAGCCAGCACAAGTATTTGGATGAGAGGGAAAACAGAAGCGGTGGCGTTTTATCAGGTGCTTTGATCTGTAGCGTGGCTGTGTGACCAAGAGAAAGAGAGACATAAAAATACTAATGGTCAGTAATCAAACTAATGTCTCATCCTGGTAACGTGATCCCACGGTGACGCTTCGATGCTGTCCGCGCAGGACGCTTTGTGGGAGAAAATGATCATGTTCATGATGAAAATGGCAGCTGCTGCGAATACGGCCTGGCCGTAATCTCTAGGCTTTGTATTTGACCTTCCAGTGACAGTGGAATGTTTTAATTTGTGGCGCGCGTAAACTGCCGTACCAGATGGCAGCGCTCTGCTGAGTCCCCGGAACATGACATCTTGAATAAACGAGCAGCAGAAATGTCATCCCGCATGAAAATCCGCTTTAGTCAAGTTTTACAGAAAATAGATTTCTGCTTTTATCCAAAAACAAGTGCTTGAATATTGCCTGAATAAAAAAAAGTTTCTCCAGTGAATTAGAGGTAGGACAGAATTGAGGGTGTGGTAAAACATTAGAAGCAGTTAAAGGGGAAGTATTGATGTTTTTGAGCTTTATTGTTATTCACTCATCAGCGTTGCCTTGATTCTTCCATGAATGTTTGTGAAATCCTTTAATCTCCCGATTACAGATTGCAGGATAAGATCAGCTTCATGTGCAAGTATCGGCCAATCACTGATTTCCCAAAATCAAGGAAATTGGCACCAATAAGTCGGCTGGAAAGTAAATAAATTGGTGCATCCCTAGTTTTTAAAAAGCTAGAGAGATTCATTTAGAACAGGCGCTTAAAAATCAGTTTCATTTTGGGTCATATCATTCTTATGGGGTCTTTTTGTAGTGCCTAATTGATCAAGTAGTGGCAATTTAGAAATATTTGTAAGGAATATTATGATATTTGCTCTAATGTGTGACCTTAAATGTGACTTTGTATTCCTCGCTGTATTGGTCATGGACTTACTTTAATTTGACATCAAATATGGCTGAGGCAGCAATCAGTTAAATCCAATTTTTTTGACTAACTTTGAGGAAAAAAAATCACTAAAATCAGAAAAATGTGGGTATCTGTTGATATTGTGTGAATTTGTGAAAACCTGGAGGAAGTTATTGATATGATCTGGAATCTAGAGGGCCACATAAAAAGCTTTGGCGGACCAGATTTGACCCCCGGGCCTTGAGTTTGACACATGGGAATTAAGAAGTAATATATCTTTTAAGTCATTATTGAGTTATTTAGCATTCTCATAACAACTGAAGTTAACATAGTTACTTCATTGTGCTTTAAAATTGCTTTCTTTAAGATACAATGTCTCTGCTGATAACCATGTAATTTACCTGATGTGTTTTGCCGTCACATTTGCTCTAGTTTTAGGTTGAGACAAAGGTTTCAAAAGAACTGCAGGACTTCTAAAAACCGAAACAGGAACCAAAACAAACCCAGAAGGAGAGTCAAAACGAAGCTTTCTCCCTCCTGTTAAAGCAAGAAAGGATGTACAGCTGCTCGCTGACGCCATGCTGTACTTCTGAAGCTCAGAGGGAGGCCACTTTTGGACACACAACAATGTGCAGCAAAGGCTAAAGTAGAGGCTACTTCCTCTACTTTAGCTCTCGCTGCCTGCAGGAGGTATGGGTTTGTTTGATATTTTACAGGAGACACACAGAGAGGCAGGCGGACTCGATCCAGAACCAGAAACAGATCGATGTCTGAACACCAATTTGGCCGGTCAGGTTTTTCAGTGGTTCACACGTAGCTAGTGGAAGCCGTACAGCGTGTGGCTTTTATTACGTGATGAGACATTACTTGTAACCCTGTGAGGCGTGAAAGCAGGAGGTGAAGCACATGGCAAACACATGGTTGTTAAATGAACAACACGGCGGCAGAGGGGTCAGGAAGTTTCCCGATGCTTTAATGACAGTGGCTCTGAAATCTTTGCGTCCTTTTGTGTCCTGTCAGAGCATTTAGTGTAAAGTGCCAGGAAGAAATATGACACCAGTTATCTTTATCTGACTCTTTGTTTCTCATGAGAGAGATATTGCTGACAGCAGGATAAGTTCAGATAGGTTTCAATAAGGACACTTTATCTCCTTGAACCAATGAACAGCAAGTCCTCACTTTATAGTGCTTGTTTTCATTTAAGGGATTATTAACTTAATGGTGAGTTTTTTAGAGCAGGAACTTCAATTTGGTATTGAGTTACCCTGTTCAATGTTTGGCAGATGAAGTTATGGTACAAGTGTACAACTGTAATGTCAAAGGATTCGGAATAATTTAAGATGTCTATTAATAAAAAAAATAAATTAAATATTCCTGTAATTAATGTCATCCAAGTTCCTTCAAAGAGTTGCAGAAAATGATAGCTTTAGGCGGGAAGGATCTCCTGTAGCAGTCAGTGTTACAGCATATCTTAAAAAGCCTCTGAATGAAGATACTGTTTCTATTGACAGTCACATGACTTCAGAGACTATATCTTCATCATAATCTGATGATTTTGAAAAAATGTCAGCTAGATATCTTTAAAATCACGAGTGAGATATTGCATTGATGTCAGGTATTGAGACAAAATTTAGAACCAGGATTTTTAAACCAAACAAATAAAATTTCAATTTCCAAACTCAGCACAATTTGATTTCAGTGTTTGTTTTTATTATTAAAAAAATGACAAGAAACAACTCCTTACCCATTACGTGAGTCCAGAAACATTGATTGGTCAGCCAGGAAAATTATGGCCAACTGCCCAAGACTTAGTGGGTCTGGCAGAGCAGCTCTGACAAGCTGCTGCACATGAAAATAACATCTGACGAGGTCCTAGTGTCAGAAAAGGCTGTTATCAGTAGATGTTGGTGTGTGGCTGGATGCAGTGTGGGATTCTTGTGGAAAAGCCTGTCCAGTAGTCATGCGCCGATAGGAAGTGTCACGTGTGAATGCATGTCGTCTCATGAGCAGATGAAGTTCTGCTACATTAGGCTGCAGTGAACAGCATAATAAGTAGGCGGAATCAATTTGTACATCAATTTTAACTTTCAGCACAAATGACTGCAAGTAAGTCAGTTCAGTAATGTTCCCTTTGCTTGTAATTCTTCCTTGCAGTGGGTTTTATAATCAGAAAGAAAGAAAATCAAGGCATGTGGCCTCATTTAAAAACAGTTATTTTCAGCAATCTGTTCTATTTGGCTGGGTGAGACTAAGATATGGATATGGAGGGAGATTTTTACAGTAGATATTTGGTTCCTTCTGCCACTGTGAGCTCCTGGTCCTCCTACTACGTTCTCTGAGAAACTTGCTTCGCTTTTTCGTCATCAAAATGGCAGATTTGGCAGAAAGAGACGTATTTCAACAGCGGGTAAGATGACTCAAACAGTGGTTTTTAAGTGGCAAGGCCTGAATTAATAAACACGATTACGTCAAATTATTATGTAAGAGCTGGAATAAAAAGCTGGGCCGTTACAGAAGAGCCACCACCATACTTAGAGGACTCGTTCGACGCAGTTCATGGGTGTTGTGAAGATGGAGAGTGGGTGGGACTCCCACTCGCTGCCTCTCAGCTCATCAAAATCAAAACAGAGAAGTGAGAGAGAGGGAAAAGAGACAATGTGAGGTTCTCATAGGCCAGGACAGATTTAATGAGCATGATGGAAACTAACTACTCTGTTTTGAGGAAAACGTGAAGGGAGAATACAGAACAAGGTAGGAGAGAGAAAGGAGACGGTGTCCTTTATTACAAGTCTTTACTTTGGGTTTGTACCAGGTATGTTAGAATATCTTTGCCTCCATTTTAATTAGTCTGTATGGTGCAAAATAAAGTGTTGAACTTTGGTCATTAATGGTGAGTGTTTAAAATAGGAACATTTAAAAAAGATAAATGTCACCAAAATTAACCATTATTAGGGTAATGGTTTACAGATAATGGAAGACCAAATTGAGTTTCTGTGGAAACTAGAATATGGCATTGGACTAATAAAAAGAGGGCTTTATTATTGAATTATTGATCTACTGAAACGTATACTGTTAAGTCTATTGCTGGTTCAGTTGTCACAGATTTTTCTGTGAAACGACACGATAAATTGAAGCTTGGGAAGCTGAAATACGTCGATGCAATCTGACTTGACATGCTACAGGTTGGCATCTGCAAAGCAGTCAATACTGGAATACCTTTATGTGTCTTGGCAGTTATTGGCTGTACCTCCAAGAGCAAAAATAAGTAAGACTATAGATGTTAGCTTCTACTGTAGTGCTAAAACAGTTTCCACTGTGTGAAGTAATGCATATTAAGGTATGTTTGAACTGTTAAACTAGGAAGGTAGAATCATTTTTAGAAGGGATCTCAAGAATTTGCAGATTTTTGCTAATCCACTCAAAACTTGGTCAGTACAAGGAAATGGAACTACTGCATAAACGGTCTTCACAACCTTCAAAATAAAAGGTTTGACAATTCCACCGACTAACTAGTTGAAAAATTCCTATACTACACCACTGTAGACTGAATGTTTTATTTTTTTAAATAAAATAATTAAAAGACCTCATGATTTTGATAATATTCTAATTTCATGAAATTAGAATAATATTCTAATTTCATGAAATTAGAATATTATCTGCATTGCAATGCAGTAGACCAACTACTGCATTGCAATACGGATTTTGTAGTTGCGACAGATATTATGCAGCAATACTACAAAGTAAAGTTGAGTCTTGAGATTTTTGGTGAATATAAATAATTTGCTTCTTTTTTTTTTAAGTCCACATTTTCCTGGAAAGTAAATTCCAGCAGCTGAATAACTAAGGAGCCTGAGGAAGAGGGTCGACAGCTGAAGTAAACAAAAACACAGTATGTGAAAGAAGAAGCAAGAGAATGGAGATCAATAGATCCGAAGAGCTGGCGAAGGGAACCCAGACGCTCTGTTCGCTTGTTTTGTTTGGAGAACAGTAAAGACGAGGCTGCGTCTCTTTCCCTGATCGCCGTCAGAGATTTTTCGAGCTGCTTTCCCGGTGGTTTGGTTGCTATGGTAAAAATCTAAAGGCTCGTCTCCCTGCTGAAAGTCCAGCGCAGTTGGCCAGTGTTTGAAGAAGAGTGTGTGTGTGTGTGTATGTGTTTCTTTTTTTGTCTTTCCATCTCTGTGTGAGATCATATGATCGTTACGTCGTGACAATCCATTCATGGCCACTTTTAAAATACCTTTGTCCTCGCTTGTGTGTTCTTGTTGTGACAGTTTTCTGGTTTGAATTCCAAATGATTCTTTTTCTTCTTTAAGCAGAGTTACACTTCCTGAACTTGGAAGGACACGCTTCTTTTAAAGCATCAGTTGTGTTAGTGCAGGAGCTTTTACTCTTCAAGTAATGAAGAAGGTGCAAGGTGAAGTAAATAATGGGAATATAGTGAATGGGGGGTATCCTTTGCCCTGTCGCTAGGTAACAGTCTCGAGGCCCAAAGGCAAAGCCAGCCCTGGTCTCCATGGCAACATCATTGGTGTGGAGAATGGAGTTTTCATGGTTGTTGTCTGAACTGTATAGTGTCTCGTATACATTACTACCGACAGACAAGCGATCAGATCGACTTTGGAACCGACTGGATGGAAGCAAGTGAGCGAGGTCACATTATGTCTTCACACTCTGTCTCATGTGTTTAATTAAAAACACAGATATTTATTTATCTTCTGATTTTCTATTCCCAAAGCCCATTAGAGGTGACCACAAAGAAAAAGAGAGAGATCATAAGGTGGCAAACATGAGATGTTTGTGTGTAAAGATCTTATGTTGGAAAGCAGCAGACCATTAAAGGTGGTTTAGTCAATTCAGCGATGGAGTGGAAGAGAGCTGCTTTACTCCTCAGTCATCGAAGCTCTTAGGCTCAGAGAAGGGGGGCAATAAGTGCACTTTTATCAAATGAAAAGATAAAACATGTTTTGAAACGAGCCATTTTTACCTTACACTTTGTTAGTGACTGAAAAGTAGAAGTGAAGAATACGGTGGCATCAACATTATCCCTCACATGGTTAATCTGAAAAGCAGTTTTTAATGTTTCAGCTAAATGGAAGGAATTAATAAAGTGCTTTTCTAGACTTGCTATAAAGGCCTAAAAGGGCAGTAGCCCCGGGCTTCCAGGATTGAGGTGGGGGCGGGGGCTATAGTTTTTGAATGTTATTATAATTAATGCATGTTTTACATTGTAGCTGACTATAAAATTAATAGATGTGCATTTTTAAAATATTGTTATATTTTTATTAATGCATATGATACTCAAATATAAAAAATTCTGAACGTATAGAACATCCTTTTGGACTAACATTGTGCCGTCTTCCATGGGATGTTTTAAACCTGTGAATGTGTTGGCCTACCTGTTAATGTTTTGTAATTTGCATGAATAAAATTCTTATTATAAATGTGATCTCTGTACGGATATAAATTCACTAGGGAATACACACAAGATGGCTGTATCATTAAAGCTAATTGCTCTATTTGCTAATATAAGATACTAAAGACATTTACAAATATTAACTCCAAATCATTTGAATTACAGTAGCTGAATTTGAATGATTTCTTTGGGGAGGTGGGCACTAAGCTACCTCCATACTTGTTGAGCAGCTCTTAAGGAACTTCTAGAAAATGAGTTAGCTGTCACAGCTATTTCACTTTGTAATTGTAATTTCACTGACAGTCCTCCGCTCTATCACACACACAAGGCAGGCAGGCAGCATAGACAGCGGAGCAAGCAGGCAGACAAAAGCATGTTTGTGTTCAGGAGAATTTGAAGCACAGTGGGTCTCTATGTATGGAAGCAGTGTCAGGCTCGTCCCAGAGAGGCCGGGGAGGATGGTGGGGGTGTAGCTGGAGGGGATTTCACAGACTCTTTTCCTTCCAGAAAGACTACAACAATCATTTAAAATGTGCATTGATCCTCTTACTTTATTTTTATTTATTTACTTTTTATTGTTGTGCTCATGTACGCAATGGAATTTCAAGAGAATATGATTGTTATCAGTGGGAGGGAAGATGTTTTTTTCTGCTTGGAGTTTATTCCATTATATATCATTTAGTCCACATTTTCATCTTTAACAAGTTTGAATGTTTCGAAATGTTTTATTATATTACTTAGTATAATATTTCATCACACAAGAGATTGTTATTTATTAAAGTAAGGATGGCAACCTTTTTATTACAAGCTGTTGTCAGGCAACAGCGTCCCAGAGACTTTCAATCTCAGTTTGTCGATTACGGAATGTTTGTTGTGGCAAAATTGAGTTCACAGAAAAACACACATCATGCAATATAATATACCGATGGCGGAGATGCTCACTCACTTTTTTTCCCATTATTTATACATCTAGCAATTTTATAGGAATGATTCATAAATTTTTATTGTATCGTTTATTGGTATTGTGAAAATGTATGATCACAGTTTATAGATATTGTTACACTAAATTGCAATTAATGCCTGAATACTACAAAACCTGACAAAATTGTCGGTGTTGTTACTTATACAATATTTTTCCATTGTTGTGTCCATCAATAAATATTGTTACATTTTAACATACAAAGGCATGTACTGTGTGTAATTTATGAAGTACAAATCATACTTTTTGTGCAACTGCTTATGTTTTTTAGGATTAGTATTTATGTTTGCTATGTTTGTGGAACTGCTGAGAAGTTGTCAATACCTTTCTACCATCACTTTCATCATCATCATCACAATAACTATCACACCATATCGTGATACAATTTTAACTTCATATCATAGAGTATGGACATAACATGACAGACTTTGATTGCTGTGGGCATCAATTTCCAACATAGAAATGAATCTGAATTAAATTTGTATTAAGTGGTTTCACAAAATGCAAAAACAGTGGATAAACATCTGTGCCTCACTCTTAAAAATCTCTTTGAAAACATCATTGCTTAGCAGACCTTGATTCTTATGCCACACTTCTTGGGGGTCTGACTTTAACGGAAGAAATAAACCCCAAACGGTGTATGTGAAGTGAAAGAATATCCATCTCTGCAGTTTTCTCATAACTGCAAAGCTCAGCATGAAACTTTAAATATAGCTGGATTGCTTCACCTCACACCATCCACTCCTGCAGGGCATACTGGTTTATGGCATGGCTGATTCAAGTGGTTTACACTGGTGCGTAGAGATCAGAAGAAGAGGTAGGTTGCAAATTTAAAGAGGGCAACCAATCAAAAACTACTTTTAGTTAGACACTGATAACTATGGAGCATCTGCCTCAATTTCACCACATCATATCATCCCAGGATGAGTTTCTATTTTTTCTGGGCTACTCTAAAACTTTCATTAGCCTGGTGCCTGGTCCCCTGCTATGAAAGTTTTCTGGGTACGCTACTGCTTGAAGCATTACAAAACCTAATTGGCATGTCTCCAGCAGCTGGCAAAAAGAGAAAGTTATGAAATGTACACTTACTGTACATACTGTAGAAGTAAAATCTGTGATAGACAATGGAAAAGGTGAAAAAAGAAGAGCAAGTCTTTTATTAAATAACATAAACCTGTTTAATTCAAGGCAAAGAAAGAGTTAGAGCAGCATGATGTGTCTGCAGAGTGAAGTAGGTAGGTAGATGAAAACCCAATGTGTAGCCACTTCATGCGTCGATGCGCTTTTTTCCCTCCCCTCCACATTCTCGTTAAAGTACACAAAAGCAGTGGCAGTCTATTGTGGTGCAAAGCAGGGAGCGCTCTTGGCGACCTGAGACGAGAGTAGAGGCCTGAGGACCCAACACACACTCTCACACACACATTCTGTCATCGAACGCAACAAATGCCGAGTGTGTGTCTGTACACACAAAGGAACGCAAGCCCCCGGTTGTACTAAGGTGAACGATACCAGCCCATCCCAAGCAGATGAATGTAGTACTTAAAGCAAGGACAAACACACACACACACACACACACACACACACACACACACACGCTCACAGAGTAAAATGCACTGTCATCACAGAGCTCTCACCCCGAGGCAGGGACTGCAGATCAACCAAACTAACCAGTTGCTTTTGCCACTATGTCTGATTCTTCTGTTTAGCTTAGCAGCTAATTAGCAGCTATTTTGTTAAGATAAAACAAAGTGCCACAGGTGGCTCTCTTGTGGTGGCAGTAGGGAGCTTCGTTTTTATGTAGGTCATACTGCTCGTCACGCGTCTTCTGGGTTTTCTGTACATTTTCTCTATTTGTGACGAGGCTGAGTGGATCAGCAGCAGACTGAGCTGAATGCCATTGCCCATGATGCACCACTGCCACTGCTCGCCAGCTGCATGGATGCCAGAGAATGAGGAGGAAGGGGGGGATTGGTTGGAGTCGAGTCGGGGCTGCTGTTTGTGACGAGTGACATGGAAAATTTGTTTAAACGAGGAAGCATACTGGAAATCAAGAGAACTGTTCTGATCTAAGCTCATGGTCATGCTAGCCTAAAAGCAGCTGTTCTGCTCTGACCTGAAGCTCTTCCACAAAACTAATCTGCCGCCTCATTAGGTCCACCAGGGGCCGGAGGACTGAGTTGCTGAAGCAGCCGTGGGCCTTGCTGTTTTTGTGTCTTTTCTTTCCTAGCAAAGGTTGGTGTGTGACAACAGAGTCAGACTTGAGAAAGAGATTCTCACGAGTAGAAACATCAAGGTTTCATGACCTAAAAGCAACAATTACTCCAAAGATGGACAAAACAGTAATGTAATTTATTGCATTTGTTAAACTATAGCAGAAATTTAAATTAAATACCTCTGTCATGCTCTATTTTTTGTGTAACTATAAAGGGATTACATTTTCTTGTTACTTAGGAAGACTATCTTGTCATTGATGTTCCCAAACTCTTGTTGATGGTCCATTAATCAAGGGTATAAATATAAGCATATCAGGTACATTCTTTTTAAAATTATGTGGAATTATCAAGGACCCTTTTTCAAATAATACTGACACAGTGTTTCTGTATTCACATAACATTGTTTACATCTTTATATTATCTTACAGACAATCTTTTGAAGTTCAGATATTCACTTTGCCCATAGGAGGGAGATAGAGTACAGCAAAGGTTTCACTAAAGTTTGGGATATTATGAGCTCAGAGGGCTTTGAAGAGATTCTCAGCCTTGTTATTGCTGTCAAAATTATATTTATGTATTTATTTTTTTTTTAGTTTTGGATTTAACTTCTAATAAAAGGTATCAATAATTTGTTGTTTTTTCTGGCATTAAAACTAGAGGTAATTGTAGGATCTTGCCAGTTTAATTGAACAAACCTAGAACACTGAAGCCTTCCTTTTTGTTGAGTACAATCGATCTGCCCCTTGGGTCTTTCTTAATTAAAGTTCCAACCTGTATTTTGCTCTGGTTGGTCCCTTGGATCAATCTTTTTCTTTCAGCTACCATTTAAGAAAAACATTGAGCAGGCCCACAAGAAAAGGCATTTGTGCTTTGGCTTTTCAGGGCCGACCCTGGTAGTATGCTATTGTCATTAACAAAGACTGTTTTCCACTGTGGAATCTGGGAAGTCGGTGGGCTGTGGCATACGTTTCAATCTGCCTAATCTCTCTTCTTTCTTCTTTTATCTGTTGACTTTGAGCAGATCATGGCGGAGTACACTTCTTTGCTCAGCGACCTGTCTGAAAACATAACCAACGAGGACTTGGAGCAGCTCAAGTCAGCCTGCAAGGAGGACATCCCTGAAGACCAGAGCAACAACATCACCTCCTCCAAGGAGTGGTTCAGCTACCTGGAGAAGAACGACAAGCTCGCCCAAGGTGAAAAAGCTCACATTCCAGGATTCTTACAGCTCCCGCCTTGTTTATGTGATTTACCTTCAGTCCGTCTTGGTTAAACCAACAGATAACCTGTCTTACATCGAGCACATCTTTGAGATCTCTCGACGGCCGGACCTGCTGACCAGGGTGATAGAGTACCGCACCACTGTGCTCAAGATCTCCGAGGATGATGAGATCGACACCAAGCTCACACGCATCCCCTCTGCCAAGAAATACAAAGGTAAGCACATTGTGGAAGCATGGATTCAACTATGTGAGAAAAAAGTTAGACGTTTCTGGGACTGGTTTCTTGAGACTTGTCCTGTTTTTGATTTAGATTTTTTCTTGCCTTGTTTCCTCTTCTGTCCTTCTGCGCGGGATCCGCAAATTGATTCCAGCAAAGCACCTTGAAGGGCATCTCTGTTCCTGAAATACACACAGAGGAGGGACAGGCATGGAGGCGGCTTGTGAACGAGAATCTGTTTCAAACACAACACCTAAGGGTTGTGTGGCAAAAAAAACATCCTGGCTTGTTAAATTAGATTTAAAGTCGATGTGTAAAGTAAATTAGTCACCTCAGTGTCAGGCATGATGAAATACAGAGGCAGGCTGTAAGTGGCCAATGCTAGGTGTTGCAGCTGTGTCCCAAATATCAAATTGGCTTTTATTTGAAATGATGGGCTTTCTACAAAAGATTTCATTTATTTAAGCACCTGTTACCCTTTCCTCCTCTGCTTGTATCTCCGTCCAGGCAGACAAAGAGCAAAGTTGAGGATTATCAAACTGAGAAATGAGAGGAGCAGCAGCCTTCCAAACAAGATCACTGTCTGCCCTCTAGTGGTTAAACAAAGCAATCGCAAGAATAAATTAGTGTTTTTTGTTCCAGTTTTCTCTGACAGGTTTTTGTTTTTTGTCTAATAGGTTTCCAAAGTAAACTTCCTTAAAGCTATGCAGATGATTATTATGTAAAAACCCAGTTCTAAGTTAAGCTTCTAAAGCAGATGGGGATATTAAAAAAAGAAACAAAAAACTGAAAAGCAAGGAACTTAGTCTGGTGACAGAAGGAAATTTGTGCAGTGTGGGATCTTTTCTCAAAATTTATTATGAAATTGCAAACTACTCACTTTTCTTGTTTCTGGTTTTGCACGAAAAAATTGAGCAAACTGTCTGTCGTGTGTTTACCTGGAATAAGCTGCTTATCAGACCAACAGAGATTCTAACTTTCATAGCTCTTTTGAAAAGCCACGAAACTTTTCACCTTATGAAATGTATGTTGGAAAATTTTCGAGCTCTATGTAACTGTGACTTTTTAAAATCATTGCATACCTTAAAAACAAGAGCTTGGTCTGTCAGTCAAAATCTTTTTCACTAAAGTGGAGCACTTAATGCTGCATTATGGAGTAACACTACAATATGTTATAATGTGATAAAATCAGTCTTTGAATTTTAATAAGACATCATTAAAAATCATTATGTAAAAATCGTTGCAAAATTTCTTGAAATCCTTGAATGCATCTTGGATCATTTTTCCTTTAGCTACATGTAGGTTAATACTAAAGATGAAAAGGCAACTGACTGACCACAAATTCATCATTTATTGTCCAAAGTTTTGATTTAAATGCACATAGGATCTTCAACATGATAGAAGTATAATGATTAGAATGAACACAAACTGTTTGTGATGTTTTTTATGGCATAATGCACCACAAAATGACATTATTTCTAAAAGGAAAAAAAAATACACAAGTTCTGCATTTTGTAACCAACGGCACAAAATGTAATAATGTTATTATGGATTTTATTACATTTTGCATCAATTATTACATAATGCGGTTTCAATGATTACATTTTGAAGCGCATTTTATATTACATTATTGCATAATGCAGCGTTAAAGAGCTATTGCATGAAGTAGTGACTCTGGAAGGAAGAGAAAGATTCAAGGAAAGTGTTGACTTGTTTATTGTTTATGTTGACAACTTTCTTTCTCTGTCTCCTGCTCTCTCCAACTCACTCACATCTGGAAAAACAAAGACATCATCCGCCAGCCCTCTGAAGATGAAATCATCAAGTTGGCGCCTCCTCCTAAAAAGGCATGAGGTCGATGTCCGCAGTCCCAATCTTGGCACCTTGATTTCTCCACTTCTGGCACTCAAATCATCCAACCAGCCATTTTCCATCAGCCCTGTTAACCACTCCCACCTCAGCCTCCCCGACACCATCTCCAGACATATACACACACACACACACTCTCCCCTGCCATCCCCTGCCGCATCCCTTCCTCCTTAGGTACCACTCTCAATGACACAGGACCACGCAAGACGCTGTCTACAACGTCGACCAATCAGATCGTAGCGACGCAGCCCCTTCCCCAAATGAGGTGGGGATGGGAAGTTGTGGGGGGGGGAGAAGAAAAAAAAAGACACTTCAAGATAAAATTTGGAGATGGACCAATGTAGTATGTGTGTGAGGAGAACACTGAAGTCTGTCCTGGATGCTGAGTGGGTCAGTTCTGAATGAGTGTTTTGTGACGTTCATGTCGTTTAAAGGTCATTAAGCATGAAGCAAAAACTAGGCTAACCCATGATGAAGCAGAAATTACAGACCCTGTGTTTGAGCAAAATAAAAAATTACAAGGCTATATTTTATTCTGAAATTCTGGAAAAGCCTACAGAACGTAAGATATGAAGTTATATTTGTGGGAATAAGTGCAGTGAAGCTTCACTGCAACTCATATTTTGTCTTTGTTAAAGCTAATTTATCTAAATTGAACTTGATTGTACACAATAGCCAAACTTAAGACCATATTAATATTTGAGCACTAAAACAACTAAGTGTTTTAGATGATAGAAAACGGTTTCAGAAGATAACCACTAAGTAAGGTTCAATGGTTAAAAAAAATCTTACACATTGTTTTTTCTGTGAAGGTGCTTGTGTTAGCTTGTAGCTAGCTGAATAAATATTTGAGCGTGTTTGTGTTAAGAGGAATAGACTAGATGCCAAACTCACATCTGTCGATTAGCCAAGAGTTAGCATTAGCGCTAAACTTGAACAAAGATTGAGTTGTTTTTGCATCCCTGTTTCAATACGGTAAGTTGAGCTAAGCTATCTCCTTTCCTAATACCAGAGCAAGGCTCGTGAAAATATGTCTCCACAAGTTGTTCCTACTACATTATTAGGTTAATCAAATTACTTGAAGCTAAATGCTAATATCAAATGTTATCGATGGAAGAGTCTCAGTTCCCTCAAGGCTCTGTGAGCATTTCCTTCACTCTAACATGATTAACCAGGTCATGTTTCAAGAGCAAGACACATGTCAAATATTTTAGTGAAACATATTTAAAATTGCCGATATTTGCCTTTAGCTTATAGTCACTTCAAAGAGTTATTTACAGGAGATATTTAGCTACAGCATTTTTTTCTTCGCAATGGAAGATCCCTTTATGTAGGGAACTTTCCATTATTGGGACCAGTCAGAGTGAATGTTCTTTTTAGGGACAGGTTAGAGATGTAAATAAATAATATATTACAAGAACATATAGTAGAAGTAATATAATGATCCAGTTTATGCTCTTTTGGGCAAACTCTAGCCCTAGCAAGAACCACATATAAGTTCAGTTAGTGTAGCTACTTTCAATAAAAGTTCAGCTAATCCCAAACGATCTAACTTCTCTTTGTAAGCAAAGGGAAGTTGGACTACATTATCCATACGTATATTTTGGGAGAGTTGGACATCATAGTTGGTTTTCTCGTTATGTAGCCCGTTTTAAACATCTCCATTGTCATTGTATTTGTCGCTCAGAAAATAATTGACCAGTGTATTTTGAAAGACCACTCATGGTTTCTGAGCGGATAAAATAATAAAGAAAATCAGTTTTTCTGTGATCATTCAAATTCCTTACTCGAACTTCAACGGCCCCTATAACGCACACAGCGGCTCATTATCGGACTGCGCCATTTCCGCCATGCACCGACACGAAAAGAAAAACTAGCAGACTGTTGAATCTAAACTTTAATGACCACTCTTCTGAACACTGTGTATCTTCTCTCCCCACGACGAAGCCTTAGCAGAGTTTTTGCGTTTACTCACCCTGAATTTTTATTCTTTTGTTTTTCTCCACAACTGTGAGCGTCCAGGCGTGTGAAAAGCAGCGACGGGCGTCGGCGGCACACGCGTTAGGTCAATCAAAGCAGCTCTCCATTTTAAAGAGAGCTGTGCGATTTTTCTTTTTAAAGATTTGCTAAGGACTTCAGTGTTGGTGAGTACAGAATGTGTGTGGTCTATTTTCTTTGTTGTCCTCAAAGCTGTGGGATTTAAAACTGAGGCATCGAGATCTTTCAGTTGTAATGACTAGTTATTTACCTGAGCACTGACTCTGTTCTCGCTTGCATTCCTTTGCCACTATGCTCCAATTCTACCCTAGTGCCAACGATCGAGACGTTTCGTTTGGATCACGGTTTGTGTGATCCGTTTTGTTTTTACTTTATATAGCTTGACTTGTATTGTATTGCTGAACAGATTTGTATCCTATGCATCAATGTCTGTAAGAAAAAAACCTTCACAAACTGCAATTTTACAGAATGGAATTCTTTCTTTGTCCTTTGCCCTGGTCTTTGAGGCTTGTTTTGTATTAAATTTGCATGATCTCTTTGCAAAAGATGTGACTTTTGGTCTTAGAAACTTGACAGTACACACCTTTAGTAAGAGGAAGGGGGGGAAATAGCTGGAAACTGGGGCAAAAAAAACATTTTTATGTTTTGCACTGGATACTACTTTTGCTGCATTCCTGCATCCATTTAATTTTCTTTAGGTTTTTCAATACATCCATCCATCCATCCATTTTCTTGCACCCTTGTCCCTTAGTGGGGTCGGGAGTTGCTGGTGCCTATCTCCAGCTGACGTTCCGGGTGAGAGGCAGGGTACGCCCTGGACAGGTCGCCAGTCTGTCGCAGGGGTTTTTCAATACATCATATTTTAATAACTTACTCAATTGTTAGTAATATATTTTTGCTATTTATATCCATTATTAAGTATCAAATTTAGTTTGAAGGCATTAAATCGAGAATTATTGTTTCACTGGTGAGTAAGACATTGTATAAGTAACTATAGGTAATTTTAACTAGATTTTTTATGTTTTTTGTAAGTTAATCATCACAAGTTCGTATCTCTGTGTTGTTACCAATCTTCTCGTATTCACAAATAACTGTCATACCTTTGTGTAATGAATGCATGTCAGTGTATTTGTCTTGAGATGGTAAAAAATTCAGAATACTAATGACCAAAAGGCTCAAATCTCCCCTGCAATTTCATTTAACTGTATTTTCCTCTCTAACAATTTGATATTACATCACACAGCAAAGCATTAGTAAATAATTGGCTCTGCTTTATTTCAGTGGTTGTCAAAAAAGCCAGGTGTTGGGAACCATTACAATCTTGGTTGTTAAGATACAACTACTGGCAATTTTTTTTTGAACTGAACATCCTACTGGTACAAAGGGACCAAAACGACAAATTTGTAAAGTGGTGAGTAGAGGAAAATAACAACAAAGTCTTGAAATTTGAGGCAGAGGTTACTTTTTACATGTCATTTAACAAGTAATAGTCAAATATCCCAAATGTGGCCTACATGTGTTAAAAACAGCATGTTTAACATATGAAGTGTCAAATTGTTAATTTTTTTCCCCCAGTTTCCAGGCTTGCCCTTGCTGGACCAAACGTTTGGTGAAATGGGTTGGCTCTTTGGATCTGGCAGCGTGGCGATGATCTGTTCATGACGCTTGTTCCCAGTGTTACAATGCACGCTGCCTTGGCTAGATGTCAAACTCTCATCTAACAGTTCTGTTGACCAAGTTTGGCTATTTGTACAAACCACACCAAAAGACAAATTTTTCTTAGCATGCGTTTCCAATATTTGACACAATATCATTAAAAGAGGTTAGGGGCCAACAATTTTACCTTCTTTTATTTGAAGTAGGTTTTGAATACCAGTTTGTGGATTTCAATGTGTGATTTTTTTTTCCCGTGTCTCCCAAATAGAATTTCAATTAGCCGTGGACTAAACAACTGTTTGTTTTTGTTCTTTTTTTTTGTATAGATTTTGCAAATCTCTTGCTGCCTCATGGTTTCCCGATGAACGCTTTGGTTTGAAAATTTTTTGAAACCGCGTCTCCGTCAAAATGTGGCTATGCTGAGCTTTTGTTGTTGGTTTTTCCCGAAGATTACTTACACCACGATTTGCTCCTTAAAGTCAACTCCCATAAATAGCACAGTCCCTCCGACTTTTAACACAACTCACATTTTTAATGTAGCTTAGCTTATTTTCTGTGTAGCCTCGGCGCATAATATCAACATATCAGCCACAGATGATGTCAAATTTGGATTTCCATGTACAAAGTACATATCAGCTCGATAAATGCTGCAAAAGTATAAGCCTACTGTGTTTAAGGTGAATACATAATTAGAACCAATGTGTGAGGCAAACATGCTTTGGACGTATTTAGCATGTGATGCTAACAGTTGACTAAAATCCATTCCAATACTTTCCCTTAAAAAATGAGATTGTGTTTTTTTTCTTTACATTTTAATTGGTTGTAAATATGTATTTTGGATGTATGTCGCAGTGTTTGTTTTTAAATTGACTAATTTATTTAATGCCTATATATTGTTGTTTTTACATGTATTGGTTTTGTTTTACTAACTGGAAACATGTCAAGGGTTTGGTTAAAAACCATGTAGACCTTGTATTAATTTCTATTACTTTCCTCATTTATGATTTGCTGTTTCAGCTTTGGGTGATGGTTTTACAAAGGTAAAAAAAATAAATAAGTGGTATTCATTTATTTGTATTTTCCAATGTGTAATTTTATGTTCAGGTGTGTTGTATTTTGATGAGATGTGTCGTGGTCACTGCTTGTACAACAATTTTCTTTTATTCAGAGTTTCCAAATCATGACAAAAATATGAAGGTTTTGGAGAAAGTTGCTACTTTGGTCATTGCTAGCATGTTAGCTCTGAAAAAGGGGGATGAAGTCTCAAACTATTGAAACTAAACTATCCAAATCTTTCCAAGTTAAAACTATTGAGCTGGAAATGAGTATAATGGATTTTAATTGACGTAAACTCAAAACTAAATATGCTACACATTTAGCTAGCAACATATTTTATAGCTAGTTAGCTTGATAAAATCGTTGACTAGGCTAGGTGAGCTAAATCTTTTAAATCAAAGATTTAAGCAACAAAATAACAAATGCTAATAAGGTTGTCCTTTTTTTACCCTTTTCTATTACTTACAAATTACTAGTCCATTTGTTAACACCATATTTCTTTTTACAACATGCTGTTCAGGGTGTTTTATATTTGCTGCTTTATGGTTCAGGGCAAATTTTAGTGACTAGTCAAAGGGCATGTGTTTGAGGAAAAGAGGAGGTAGCTTTAAGCTGAAATGAGTCGAGTAAGTAGTTAGTAAGAGATGTTGGAAAAATATTTAATATGTAAGCTGAGCAAAATATGAAGATTTTTAACATGGAAGGCATCAATTGTTGCAAATTCACAGTTTGTACAGTATGAAGTGAAAATGTCACAATGCAACCTTTGAAGATGTATAATTTATTTCTTAACCCAACTATCACTGTAATGAGTGCTGGTTGAAGCAGCACAGCAACAAACTAGTGTTTTCTATTTTTTCTTTTCTAAGCAGTTGAATTAAATCTCGTATTACCTGCACACGTTGCAACTCTGTTGAGTTGCTGGTAGCTGGGCTGACCGAACGTCGATGCATGTGGTCGACATTTATCAAATGTCACGGTGTTCCTGGAAACCAATCTTGGTTTCCGGTAAGAGTTTGTGGCTGAATCTGAGATTATCTGAGGGGCGCGCGAGCGAGTGTGTTTTTGCAATAGACATAAGAAGAAGCTACTTTGAAGTGATGCAGTTTAAGCGCTTTTCGTTTTAAGTTTGTCAGACTGTGTCTGGGCGGGAGGTTTCACTTAAGGCTGAAAAACATTCCTGTGGCAGAATTTAGAGCTTTGATGGCAATCTTAATATTTTTTGAAATGTGAGTTTTTGTGTGTGGACAGAACCAGTGTGACGTTATCATTTATGAATATTTTTGTTGTACTCTTAAGAAATACGAATATAGACGTTTTGGGTAGCGCAAGGTTTTTTTTTTGTTTGGTTGTTTTTTATCTCTAATCTCATTCAGTCTGCTTGCCTGTTTTGTGAGTTGCATCGCCCTCAAATAGCGCAGCAAGCGACAGTCCGTCTTGTCCTCTTATGTTAGTTAGAATGTAACGTAAAAGTTATCATGTAAATGTGCAGTGCTGCTGTTCAATATCGTACACAATTGATTTGGTTTGAGACAGTAAAGTGACCCGGCTTTTTTCCAGCGCTATTAACACAGGTGTGATTAATGTACAAGGTAACGAGGAGCGGCATTAATTATTCGTTCACGTTCCGCTTACATAACCACGTTAGACGCCATTGGCTGAATGCTGTTACCACTTGTCTGTAAGAGCGCCCTCTGCTGGGGGGAAGAAGTACTTCAGGATCATTTTGCAGTGATTGTAATAGATAAGAGGGAGAAATAATCATATGGCTTTTTTTGTCATGATTTTTGAGACTGAACTGAAATTATGCCATTTTTGTCATTGTGCTAAAATGAATATAAATATTATATATTAAAATATATTTGCTAACCAAAGTTGTTCTGCCTTGTGGATGTTTTATTTTTAATGTAGCTGAATTGATACCTTATGTAGAGATAACTAATTAATTCAGAGACCTGATGGAATGAGACATCCAGAGTTTCTTTATTATTAGTAAAACTCTTTTATTATTAGTAAGGATCCATATTGTTTCACAGATGTAACGTCAATTTCCCAATCCAAGATTCATGACATGAACACCGCAGCTTTTAAACCAATCAAGTTTATTTGTATAGCACATTTCGGTAACAATGGAGTTCAAAGTGATTTACTATGATAGATATTTTTTGACAACCTATGTAAAATGAACTACAAGACAACTTATGTGACTTTTTACCAAGCTTTCATGAAAGGACAAGGCACAGCGGACCCTCCAGCAAGCTGCCCACCGCGCTTCTAACTTCCAGTTAGAGCTTGTCTTTTATTATCAGGGGAAAGAGGGAGGATTGGAAAGCAAGATGGGAGAAACTACTTCTGCACACAGGCAGTTTCTCAAGTAAGGACTATTCCGGTAGATAAAAAAGCAGCTGTGGAAACATAATTCAATGTTGGGGAACACACAATTAACTCCAATATAATAGCTCAAACACACAGTAGGAAGCTGGAACACTTCAAATAAAAAACAAGTTTACTGTAAAAGTGATAATACAGTTTCTAACAACTGTTATATTTATGGTGTAACCAATTATGAAACAAGCAAATATTTGTCAAATGCAATCAAAATCATCAATAGTATTTAAAATATATTGATCTAAGTTCCAGTTGCCACTAATCAAACTGAACTCTAAAGTTGGGTTTCAGCTTTGGTTAATAGGAGCTCAGTGTGTCAGCATTTTTGCAGTTTTCTGGAAGTTTCTCCCAGGTCTTTGGTGCATAGAAGCTGACTGCAAATATGGACTTGATTTCTTACAATGATTGTAACAAATAAAAATAAAAATACATCGTTATATCAGTGTTATCTTTTTACAGCAACACAAAACTATATAAATTGGCACAGAACAACAATTTTAACTGACTTATGATCAATACAACTAAAAAAGGAAGAGAAAAATCACCGGCATGGTTGTTGTTGGTCAGAATAGAATGTGACTTCTAGGAAATAGGCATTTAAAAACTGCAGCTGTGTAAGCAAGCATAAACAAACTCTAATACACTTAGAAAAATGAAAAGTTTTCATCTTAGTTTCACAATGTTTCAATTGAGCTCTTGCCAGATCACATAGAAACTTATAAATAACTGGATCTGTTTAAAAGAAGTCTATTTTGTATTAAAAATAAACATTAATATAATTTTGTAAAAAATGTTTCCCATCCTTAAAAAATGTCATATAGCCACTGAGAAAAAAAATAAGAAGTCTGCCTTTAATCTCAGAATAGATTAGAATAATAAAAAAACTGTAAAATATTTAATGTTCCACGTACATTTTTGTTCCAATCATTGTTAGATATCAAGTCCATATTTGCAGTCAGCTTCTATGCACCAAAGCATAAGTATGAAGACCGGATGTCTGTAGTTTTTGATCTGATTCTGGGGAATGTTTTGAAGGCGGAGCTAAAACCTGATGTGTTGGAGAAATCCAAGAGGGATAATGCAGCATGAGCCAAGGAAAGTTTCCTCTTTAAGTGAAACAAAAGAGAAAGTGTAGACAAGGTCAGAGGGGAAAAAACAACTGGATATCAGATTCAGTTTGATATTTACAAAAAAATCTTGATATTTAAATTATTGAGTTAAAAAGAGTAAGACTGTCACAGTGACTATTGTTAATCCATACTGAACTTTTACCAAAGATGTAAATCTAAATTCATTTAGTCATTTGAATTCAGTTTCTCTGACTGAAACAGTTGTCCTTAATTGTTTTTTGCAGATAGTAAATATTTCAGAAGCTGATGCCTTAGTAATAAGTAATGACAGCCCCACAGCTAACCTGACATTTTAGTTAAAGGTAATTGAAAAGTTGGTTGGTGTCTAGTGACTAGAGTCTAGTCTGTCTTGGTGATCTGGATCTCAGCGCTGCATTTGATACAGTTGATCATAACATCATAACTAATACAATGGAACAGCAGACAGGATTTATCTGAGCCTGTGCTAAACTGGTAATTATAAATTAAAGCAAACAAAATAACCCGTTGGGCACCTCAGGGCTCCAATCTCAGACCACGTTTATTCAACATCTACATGGTCTTATTAGGCCACATTATAGAGCACTATGGTTTGTGGTAATATCAGACCAGGGTTCCTCAGATCCATTCCTCGAGGGTCGTGTCCGGCAACATTTTGGCATTCCCGTGGTCCAACACACCTGAATCAAATAGCTTAATTACACCCTCAGTGTAGGTCGAGTTCTCCTGCTAATTACCTTATTATTGGACTCAGATGTGTTAATGCTGAGACACTGGAGACCAGCCCTCATGGAAAAAAAATAACCGGCCAAAATAGATGACATTACACCAGTCATTACCAACTCCATTTCTTAATATAAATAATTAAAAAAACAAAGACAAAAAAACAACAACAAAAAAACAACTGGTGGTCTGTAAAGCCCTGAATGGTCTTGTGTCTAAAAATATTTCAGCTGCTCAAATCCCAAAGCATTAAGAAGATTTTCTAACTATACATGTATTCATCTCCCAAAAATGTTTGCTATACCTTCATAATTTTCAAATACTTGAGTTGTGTGACACAAAAAAATCCCCAAATAGTAGTGGAATTCATGATATGATTTTATATAAAGTTGAATGCAAGACATGCATTATAGGAACAAATGGAGAAAAAGAACAGACAAAGAATTTGCCACCCCCAACTCCCTCAAAATTGCTGCCCTGGGCTACTGCCCCTGTCAGCCCTTTCTATAAGTTTGATTCAGACAATATATGATATATATTTATGTTTATGTATGCATTTCTGTGTATGAATGAATTCATACAAGTTGTAATGTCTTTATATGTATCCCATGAGGGACACATCAATATTTTTCTGCCACAAACATGAATGAAAGCAAAACACTTCCTGTTAGCAAAAGACTTACACAGCCACAAGAATTTGTTTAGCAAATATGCTGCATTCAAAACATGTACAAACTAATCTAACTGTGGACTCTGACTCACAAACTTGCTCCACTTCTTTTTCAGTTCATTGTGGTTTTCCCCAGAAATGAAAGTGGAATAATTCATTATTTTTTTCTCTCTTTTTTTAAAGCAGAAACCATTTTGTAACATAAATTTTAGTGACAGCTTTCCGAACATAATGCGGAGGTGATTCAGTTGTTTTGTTTTTCCTGAAATGATCATCATCAAACTGGCCGACACTCCCTTTGCATACCAGCCGTGTCCGACAAGCAGCAGTACCTTCCCCAAGTGGTTTCTAGTTTCATTTCTGCTCTGCTGTCAGAGGAAAGAGGCACCAACTTCACGGAGGCAGACAGAGCCTGAGAGACTTCAACAAAAACGTAAGAACTTGGTACGTTTTTACACCTTATAAAATACAACCTCTGATTATTTCTAATGAGGCTGGGATAAACATCGGAGTGTTTATCACATTTGTCTATTTAAAAGGCTTACCATGTAGTTAAGCAATAATCACAGCTCAGTGTTAGACTTGAAGCATCAAAGGCCCAACCTCTTTTATCTGATGTAGTTAGACTGGACTCTATTTACTTGACAATATTTTTACTACAGTTACTATGATCCCTTGTTTGGTGTGGTATATCTGTATTTATTTTTATTGTAATCTGGGCTTAGAGCCAACATAAATGCAATCCAAAACATAAGTTCAATAAAAAAAAGCAGGCTAAATAGAGTCACAGGAAAAGAAAGTGAAACATTTACTACTTCTCGGATTATCAACATAAAACATAAAGGTTCTAGCTTTTAACAGGATTCAAAATAATCTAAATCTAACCCACAAGGTGTGAAATCTATAAATATAAAAATGATGGATTATAGCCTAATATCTGTTCCAGGCAGAGAGGCTGCTAGCTTAAGTAGCTAGAAGACACTTAGCTAAGAAAAACATCCATCCATGCGCCGTTTGTCCGCTTCTCCCTGCAGGGTGTTGGGGTAGCTGGTGCTTATCTCCAGCGGTCATTGGGTTTCAGGTGGGGTCAGTTCTGGACAGATGGACAGTCCTCCACAGGGCAACACAGACACACAGGATACAAACTACAGAGACCGATGAAGCTAATGGTCATGTCTTTAGACAGTAGAGGAAGATGAAGGACCTGGAGAGAACATGAAGAACTTCCTGCGACAATGCAGCAAATTCTATTCTATGTGCAAAAAATGATAACTTCGGCCATAAGCATACTATGGAATTAGTGGAGGGTTTAAAGACCTTAGGATATATTTTTTCTTAAAGCAGAGGCTCCTAAGATAACCAAAAAAGTTCCCTTCATCCTCTTTTGGTTTCTAAACAAGATGTCAAAATAAAGGGTGATATAATAAATTGGCCCAGATTTTTTCTGATTGGTCTGTAGTTAACAGTCATCGACCCACTGTTGACAACTCAGTGACTTTCTTTCTATATGTATCAACATTTTAGACAAAAAAAAAAAATCGGTATCGGCCAAAATCGGAATTGGCAGGTCAGGCTTTTTAAAAATCACCGATTGGACAGAAATCTGCAATCTGCACCCCTAGTAAAAACTGTACACAATTTGTCAATAAACATCAAGCTTATCATCAGATTTATTTATAGTGATTCTTGGCTTTTCTGTGTGTCCAAAATCTGGAACATTTCTTAAATAGTTCAATGTCATTACCTAAATTTAAAAAGAAACCCTTACATTGCTTTGTGATGAAAGAAATATGAGTTGCTAATTTCATTCTTGTTAACATTCTTGATTTTTACCTGCCAGCTATTGTAGCTCCATAGAAACAAAATAGAAAGACAAAATAAGCAGGAAGCTGAAATTACTGAGCAACAACTCTCAGTAAGAAGACATTGTTTTTACGTTTTATGTCAGAAGGATCGACAAAGCAGGAAATACTCCACTTACCTGTATGTGAGGCATAATCAACTGACTTTTTTGAAAGATGCGTCAAGGCAACATTTTTTTTATTTTACTGAATTTATTAGAAAACTTCTATGTAATCAAGTTAAAGATTGTTGATGAGTGTAATCCACAGGCAGAGCTCTTTGTAAGCACAAATTATATCATATTAAAGGTTAGTAAAACATTTTTTTACATTGTTTATAAGTAATGGCTTCCTTTCCCGTAGAACAATCATGTCACTGAGTTTGTTGAAAAGTCATTTCAGTCCAGGACTGGAGGAACGTCTAGGCCTCCAAACTTGAATAATATACCCATACTATATTATTTTCTGTTATATATGCAAGAAAACCATATAAAACACCTGATAATTTAATTAGTAAAGTTCAAGAACTTTTTCTGTGATGTTTTGGTTTTTGTATGGATAAGATTTCTGCTAACACTTGAATTTTGCAAGTGCAAAACTTTGTCAAAATTCAACAGTTATATGATTTTTCTTAAAGTATAAATGTATATTTTTATTTCTTAAATGATGAATGTTACATTTGATTAATTTTGAAATTAATATGCATCCTTTAGTCGTGGTTTTGGATGACAAATTAAAGGTTTAACTGTTAAAAGACACCTGGCAATAAATATTGAAATTTTGATAATTATTGATTATGTTCATGTTGTATTTTAGGCTTAGAAATGAATGGCCCAATGAATCAGTCGTAGATGAGATCTACATGTTGTGGATTTAATGTTGAAATGTTTATTTGTGACAGCAGAGACTCTGCGCCTCATTCATTAATTATTCAATCCTAAATTAGTTGGACAGAAACTTTCCTCCAATTTTAGAAGTGGGGCAGCTATTCCATTCCCTGATCAGGGGACCAGAGCTCACTGTGGCTTCCATACAGTCTGAAGTGAAGCAAAATCTACAGAAACCACCACATCACAGGTGTTCACCAAAAAAAAAAATGTAAATGCATTTCAGTAAATCCTGGCTTTCAACAGTTGCATAATTGTGTTTCATTTCTTTACTTTGTTGTTAGAATTCAGTAAAATAAACTGTGTTCAATAATTCAGAATCTGCCAGTATTCGGTTGTCTTCATTTTGAATATCTTCTACACAGATAACTGGGTTTTAATACAAACATATATCTCAATCACATGGATTTAAAAAGTAAGGATCGCTTTCAGAAAAGTCATATCCACATGAACGTGCACAAATCCACCCTTCAGTGTTGTTTTAAACATGTCAAACCCATAGAGGGCTGTGTAGCGCACAACTCAAACCTGTAAAACCTGTCAGTCAATCAGATTGCTTCAAAAGAAGCACAGCTTCTTGTTAGAGATTAAATATAGTGCCAGGTGCGTTTGTGTGGACAGATATATAGGTTGAACTACTTTTAATTAGCATATTAGAATCTAAATAATAATAAAACACAAGATAATGTTGATTGGAATCATATCAAAGTAAATATGTGGTTATATTAGAGTATTATTTATCACAAACTAATGTACGGGATACTGATTGTTTGTACACATGCAAACACAATTAATTTTCTCAAATCTCCACTTTGGTTGTAGTTTTCATAAGTAATCGTTTTTAGTGATATAAAACACTTTTCATGTGGATGAAAGGCCAAAACGCATAAAAATGTATTTTTTCCCCTTAGATATTCGGCTATGTGTAGACTGGACCCGACTCAGAAACAAAGCTCCTATTGAGAACAGGTAAAAACAATATTACTGAAGCAATATCTGTTGTAATGACTTACTTTGCAGTTTCACAAATCTCACATGTCTTTCATCTACAGGTGAACAAGAGAAAAATGTCCAGACAAACAGCACTGCCCACATCTGCAGGCAAAAAGCTTTTTTTGGAGGAAATCAGAGATTTCTTTACTGTTTTGGATGTCATTCATGCAGATCAGTTTGAAGAAGAGACCATAGACCAAGAAACTGCTGAACAAGCAGAAGAGAAGTTTCTCAGAGGAGCACCAGCTGAATGGTTAAACTTTCACATCAGTGATCTGGCTGAATCAAATGGCTCAGGATCTTCATTAATTAAAAGAGATGGTTATAAAAAACTTATACAGCAGATTCACAAACGGAGAAACTACATCGGAACACCAACAGTTAAACTGCTTCACCAGCAAGGATGTGGGGGAACCACACTGGCCATGCAAGTATTATGGGACATGAGAAAAACCCTCAGATGTGCTGCCTTAAAGGGTTCCCCTCTAGAGTGCACAAAGATTGCAAAGGAAGTTGTTCACCTTTTTACTGGAGGCAGCAAAAATGATCTCAACACTGTGCTGCTCTTGATAAATGAAGAGTTCATTTTGGAGCATCTTCAGGACAGCATCATGGCAGAGATCGAAGAACAGCAGATAGATGTTGATATTCCTGTGGTCATTTTATTCATCTGTGTGAGAAGTGACCATGCCGTCCTCAAAATCGAACACTACAGAGAACAAGAGGGGTTCATGAAGGGTCATGACACTGACCATGTCATCCTCAAAAGAACCCTCTCAGACACTGAAAAGGAAGAACTGGATACCAAGAAGGAAGAGCTCAGCCGAAAATATGGAGCCAAAGGCTCCCAGTTCCATGGTTTCAACATTCTACACAGTCATTTCTCACGGGATTATATCCAAGAAGCATGTGCTGTCCTTAACACAGTTGAAAGGAAAAGGAAACCCTTGAAGACCCAACTTTTGTCTTTCCTGTCCTTGCTGAATGCCTATGTACCAGGCTCCTATCTTCTAGATTCTGACTGCTTTGACTTCCTCAGATGTGACAACTCCCAGCAGGGTGACCTTTCTCTGGTGACCCTAATGCAACCTTTCAGTCATCTCATTATCTCTTTTCAACATGACAAAATGTGTGAGAATAGAATCCGGATGGTTCATCCAATGATTGCAAAGTATTGCACTGAACTACTGGCTATGGCAGGAGTGCCAAGAAGTGACACGGCAAGAAACTTCTTGGTCCGATTCTGTTCAGAGGAGGTTTCTCCATGTTTGCTTGGCTTCATCAAGGACTTGCTGACAAAACGAGAGCATAAAAAGGATGGGTCGATCGAAGATTCGGATCTGGAGAAATATTCTACTCTGATTTTACACATTAACGAGATAGAAAATAAAAACCAGAGTGCATCGGCCCTCAAGGTTGCATCAAAGAAGTTTGATAAGAACTCTTTGTTCCCCCAGGCACTTGCCAGGCTTTGTTATGGAGAACTTGAAGACTACAAGGAAGCTGAAATTTGGGCAAAAGAGGCAATAAAACGAGACCCCAAAAAATCCTTTATTGCTGACACGTTGGGCCAAGTTCATAAAAACCATCTGAGGAACAAAAAGCTTTCAATTGAACCAAGAGAACTGTTGCAGTTGGCCCAGAAGGCCATTGAAGCTTTTGAGCATGAAGAAGAACTTGCTGAAGAGGAACACAGGAAAAGTTTGACAGAAAATGAGAAATCTAAAGTCCTGTGGGGTTTAAACACCAGAGGGCAGTTTGGTTTCCTGCAGGTCTGTAACATTCTCTTTGAGCTACTCGTCATCCAAACTGAGACTTGGAAGGAAGTGCTTACAAAACATGTGCCAATGGGCTCAGTCCTAGAATCACTTGGAGACAACAAACTCTTTAGGTTCAGGGACCTCATAGAGAATCTCAGGGAGAAAGTTGAGAAAAAAATGGAATTCTTTGACACATTCCTCACTTATTCACAGTCTATCCTGAGAAAAGACAAAGCTTATGTTTCTAGAGAAGCTTCAGCATGCTACAAAAAGTATGTTGGAGACTCTGTCCCTGAACACAATGACAGACTCCAACAGACTTTCCAAAAACTGAAGCAGAAACTGGCCATCACCTCTGCTGGGGTCCTCTCATGTCTAGACCGAACATGCACCACACACATTGAATATATCATAGAGTGGTGGAGGGAAATCTCACAAGGAAAAAACTCCACTACTGATGCTTTTGTCAACTTTATACTTGCGAATATCATGCTTTCAAACAAAAACAAGGCAGTATCCAGTTATGATTATAAAAATGATTTAAAATTAAGAAAGCCCCCGTCCTCTGTCACACAAGCAGAATATCACCTTCTCTCTCTGCTTCTGTCATGGCCTACAAATGATGAAGACAAACCAGTTTCTGATCTCTATCAGTTAATAAGAAGTGCAAGTCATGCTTATGAGCGAGAATACAAGACGATGTTTAGATCAAGATACCTCCGACCTCTGTTTTTTCTTGGGCCAGGCGTAAACTTGAACAGATTTGTTCACCGACGGGTTCTTGAGATCTTGTGGACCAAAGATGCACTGCAAGAATCAAACACAAACTGGAAGAATGAGAGTATCTTCAGAGATTCCATAGTTGAAGAACGCCTTCTCAAAGTTGAAGGAGTGGTGCGAAACTACAGAGTCTATGCAAGATTCAGAGGCACCGAAGTTGAAGTAGACGCAAACCGAAGGGATTGTCTCTGTAGATCAGGTCATGTGTCCTTCTTCCTTGGATTTACCATCAAAGGTCCAGTAGCCTTCAGCATTCGAAGAAGAGAACTGGTCACCGAGGGTAAGAAAACTACTCACTACAAAGAAAATACTACATATTTTTTTACATTGTAGTGTGATGGGATTTACAAGACCTACATGCATTAGTATCTCAGAGTTGACCCTTTAAAAATTGTAGCTATGTTTCTCTGACACTTAATTTTTGGGCAGGGTCCCAGGGTCACACAACGTTTTAGTTTGAGGAAACTAATTGCCACTTTGTCTTGTTTGTAGTCTCTGAAGACCTGAGGGGTCTTCAGAGACTAAAAATAAGAACATCTGTTATTCTTTGCCTAGTACCTCGTATCATGAGACATTAATCTCATGATCTGTGGTGTTTAGGCATATTGAATCTATTTGACCCCTCCCACTTTTGTGGCAAGAAAAGATGGTTTTTCCACCATTTCAATCAGACTATGGGGATAATCTGAACCATCCACTCACTGCTACCATGGACACACTGACCCACTGAGTAATGGACTAGGGTTATGCGTTGGCATGTAAAATTGTGTGTCGTCAGCGTACATATGGAAGTAAAGCCATTACATTGACTGCAGCTGAAGGTGGTGGCTCAGGGGTCAACACACACATACAAATATGGACTGACCAGGAAACATGCCTCACCTGAGGTCTATGGAGAATCACCAAGAGGACGACGAGAGACACAAGACCCAACAATCCATAAGAGAGGGAGGCTGCAATTATTTCAAGAGAGAAACAGGCTGATGCAGTGGTTCATGCTAAAGGAGACTCAACCAACCAACACTGTTCAAAACATACAGTATTTTTCAGAAGGCCAACCACTTGGTTTTGTTGAAAATGTGTTAATTTATTTTATGCAATATTGATAGTATCTGAGAAAATTGAATGTAGGTCTAGTTATAAGCCATAATCAAAACAACCAAACATGTTTCAAACATATTCCAGTGTTTATAATAAATCCATTCAAAACTGAATTTCTTTTTTGAACAGAATTACTGAAAAGTTAACCTTTTGATATTTTCATTTATTGATATCCAGATGCATGTCCGGTATGAAAGGTTTTTGCTACATATATATAAATATATATATTGCTATATATATACATATATATATACATATATACATATATACATATATATATATTACGCATTTTCTGCTCCCAGTGCTCTCATTGAGCAGTCAGAAACGACCAATCAGAGCCAGGAGGAGGAGGGTATTAGCGTTGCCCCTCAGGCTTGTGTATGCACTGCTCACTAGCTTGCTCTCTGCTATGCTACAGCTTCTCCCTGTCAGCAGAACCTGCTGTGAATCCAGGCTGGCTAGCATGGCCACTGATGACGGCAAACAAACAGGTTTCCTGGAACGGTAAATTGTTTCTCCATTGTGAGGGCACCGATCAGCACGTACACAAGTTTGATTGACAGCACTAAGACCTCCCCCCTGGATATGATTGGTTTTTTTTGACCAAGTGATCACTGGTGTAGCAGCATTTTTGGCTCCCAGCAGACTTGTAATGACGTTGCATCTGATTTCTAGCTTCCTATCACCATATAACTAAATGACCATTTTAACAAACTCTGGACTGCATTTGTTCACCTCGGGTTTAGAATCTAAATGACTTAGACTTATAAAAGCTGTGCTAATTTATTCTACATCAGGTGAACTTTTCATCTTTACTCACTCAAACAAAAAGGAGATGATAGAGTAATTTGGGCAAACATTTCTCAGAATATTGTAAACATATCTTGTTGTTTTCTTTTGAAGCCAAAGCGATCTGACCCATTGCGTTTCTGTCTAACATCTCATTACGGCCTCTAAAAGGTGAGACAGAGCTGACCTTAGCACTGGAGGAGGGTGGCATATTTCCGAAGGTTCACATTGTTCAGTTTTGTGTCACTCATCTTGAATTACCTTCCACAAAAAGCACCATACTGTGCTTTTCCAAACTCTGTGCACTGTACAGTCTGTGTACAGTGTGGTATGTGCGCATTTCTTTCTTTTCACATGCTAGAGGAAGCATTGAGCGCAACTGGGTCCCTTCAAGAGGCCTATAAAAGCTGCTGTCAGCCGCATGTCATGGCGCCAGAGCAGGAAATGGAGGTCTTTGCTCCAGAAATGAGACTCTGTGCCGAGGGAAGCCGAAAGAGAAAGCAACCCTGGCGCTGAACTCAACCGCACCCGACTCGTGATGCTGGTGCACAGGCATGGCTCTGATCAGGACGGATGGGGAAGCAGATTGCTAAATGTGATGTTTTTGGAGAAATGAAATATTGCAATATCGGGTGTTTACGCTGGATCCAATTAACGTGCAACTGTATGGAGTGTAAGCAATAATAAAATGTGGCTTTTGGTAAAGCACAAACAATCTCACTTCAGTAGACTGAAATGTTTATCGTAGTTTGCTCAATTTGACATCTTATTTTGATGGGTTGTACGCCGTATTACACTATAGAGATTGTAAATATATGGAATAGAAAATCTAATTTATACATTCAAACTCTGTCTTTTAATAGAATTTTTCTCTAATCTAACCTGTGCTAAACATTTCGCTGTTGCTAACACATAACCACTTCTGTAAGTTATAAATAAAACACCTTTAAACTTCCACACGAGATATAAGATCTCGTAAATCCAGAATTCAGGGAGCAGTTCAGGTTCCCACCATAATAGCAGGAAACCAACATTATTATTATAACAATTACAGGACACACTGACCATATAGCCCCGCGCTAATGTGACCATTACGCACAATTACACCATAACAGCGGTATTATTCGGTCACACAAATGCTAATTTTAGGTACTCTAATTTCTAGATGACAACACTGCTTTAAATAACCAAGTTTTAAGAGGAGAATCTAACTTTGCACAACCTACAGAAGTCCTCTTTGTTCCCCCGAACACACCGACTCTAAAACGCACCAGCAGGTTATTAATGGAAACCTGAGGCCGTCGCTGGTTCTCTCCTGCGCAGCGTTCTGGTTCAAATCTGTGTGCAAGTGATTGACAGATCTTCGCTTGGCAATCCCAACCACCCTGGGCTCCATAAGGGCTCCATCTCACCCAATCGAAAGGCCCGGGCCAAAACCCCGCCTCTGCCCGGCTCAACAGGAAACCAGCTCCAGATGCAACCCCTGGAGGAAGGTGAGTGTTTGAGACGGAGTGCAGTGCGCTAACCAGAAGCAGGCCTCACTTGTGTTAACGTTGCTCACTGCCTGCACAATGAACCCCTTTTCTGGGTCCTGTGTGGGGATTCGAGGGGGACGAGATGGGTACTGGAGGGTTGTGAGAGTAAGAACAACAACTGGATGCAGATTTGCTCTTCTTGTTGACCGAAAGTCTCTGTTCGAACATGATTCAAGGCAAATGGATCCTTCACATTTGTCATGGCAACCTTAAAAAAAAAAGGTTTCTCACATTCCTTTGGAAGCACACATGTGCTTCATTTTCAAATATATAATCACATCCAATTTGCGCTCACAAATAACAACATGCAAAGCTGGAAGGCACACAGGCAAACTTCTAAAAAGCTCGATCCATAAATTTTGAAGCCAGAAGACAGCAACTAAAGATCAACGCTAAATCATGTTCAGCAAGCTCGCTATTGATTTGTCGTAAAGCAGCTGGAAGACAAACAACTAATGTGCTCAGACTCGGGGAAGCTGGCAGAATTCTGAACAAGTAAACAACACCAGAAACAAAGAACTAGGAAAAAAATAAAAGTAAAAATCACAGCAGATTTTCCAGACGTGCTGTTAATGAGCCCGGCTCATCTTCTCCTCAGGGGTGGGGGGGAGAACACGATCCCACACGAATCCCAGTGGATGAGGCACATGTTCAGCGTTACCTGCAGTGATGACGGGGACAAGTCCGACAACGGGGCCAGCCGGGAACTTTCTGTTTATCAAAAGAGCGGATATTTGCCTTAAGATGAGCGAGAGTCCGGAAAAAAGAAGAAGAAGAAGAAAAAGACCCTGGTCTATCTCTGGAGTCTTTTAAACAGCTATCATTCTGTCTTGTGTGAAAAGGGCGCTGGTCTTTATGGAGAATGTCGGAAACGTGACTGTAAACACAAAAAAGGAGATAGCCTACTCCGGTGAGCATTGGAACCAATAAATCAAAGTCATTAACTAGCTGCGATTCATTCTCGTAACATTCGCGTTTTTACATATCTTCAGAATCTTTAATTTTGAAAAAAAGGGGCCTAATGAACGATAAAACCATGACTTTTGTCAGTAAGACATTCGATTTAAGACAGTATTTTGTCACATAGCCGTAATGCCTGTGGAGATGGTTCAGATACAAACATAGGCCAAATGTTTCAAATTCATATTTGTAGTATATTAAATGACCTTTATTTAATATACTTTGGGCTTATACACTTCTTTGCAGGCCTGGATGACAGACTGAAACTTAACCGAAAGCAAGAGGTAGAGCTGGTCGAGGAGGAAGAAGAGGAGCTCAAAGAAAATGAGTCATCAATAGTTTGGCAACATTTTGAGTTCAGTAAACACATTGGAAGTTAAGTTATTTTGAACTTCTAAACATGTTCAGCTGTGCTTGTTTGTTTAATAACTCGAGAACTAAAGGGAGACATTCATGCATTTATTTGCAGATGTTGTGGTTTGGTAATCTATTAAAGTGGAAATATAAAAGTAGTTATGAAAATCTGGTCCAGGGGAAACATACCATCAATACGACTGACTGAAGTATTTATGCCGGCCAATCACATTCTGTTTTTTTTTTTTTTTAAGTGAGGTTGGAGGCGGTTAATGCTTTCGCCCATTTACTGTTATGGAAGAGAATATGACACTATATATCATACAATATCGCCTAGCCCTACTTCATTGTGTTCGTTCATCCTATGTAGGCCTGTCAGAATAAACAGTAAATCAATTAATCGCATGATAAATGAAAAGAAAAGCAATAATTTTCATTTGCTTGATTTATCTTATGTATCTTTTTTTCTCTCTTTTTATCAAAAACTGAATGATAAAGTCTTCAACCTGCTGTTTTGGTATCAACTATTCTTGTTTTCTGATAGATAATTTTGTTTACAGAGACCTTGTAATTAATTTAATTTGTTGTTTCTCTGGTCAAGTGTTTACATGTTCATTAGAATTTAATTATTTGATAATTTATTGTTATTGCATTATTACTATTGCATTGCTTGAAAATAGTCTCAAAACAACAATATTATCGTTTATCGCAATACGTTCTATGACAATTTATCAAAACTTATCATGACAGGGCAAAACCAGTATAATAATTAAAGTTATCTAACTAAATCTCTTCAGATATCCTGCTCATACAACTGTAAGACAGAGTAATCAACTGAATCCTCTTCTACGGTGAGGAAACTTCCACCATCTGCAGATTAAGTTGACATTTTTGCAGTGACAATTGACTGAAAGTAGCATCGCCAGGAGTCTATTTGTTATTACACCACACATAATGATATTGCGAGCGACCGCAGGCATTGCCAAAACACACCACAACTGGAATCCTACGGATTGCAATTTTGGCGCCTGTCGTCGCTCGTCTTCTTCAATCTTCTCCTGACCCGGACAACCTAATGACTAAGCAGAAACGGTTCTCGTACAGAAGAAACGGGGAACTTCTTATTGCAACAAATCTATTAGCACCCTGCAATGCCAGGCGTGTGCAGTGTGACCACTTGTCTGACTTATCCGTCAGTCAGTCAACTCTTCCATGTCTGCAATGGCAGAAACCCACACTGAAAATAACATGTTGGAGTCAGAACAACAATACAGCAAAGACACAAGAGGACCCAAATTGTCGAAAGGCTAAAGATTTACAGCGGCGCAGAGAAACTTCAGGAAGCAAGTGAAAACACATGCAAACCGCAAAAAACCCCATTTAAATATCATCTTTAACAATGTGAGAATGCTGAGAGAGAGTATGACACAAAGCTCTGTTTTTCATATCAGGCTGTACTGGGTAACATTTTTCTTTTTCAACATGTTCTTATTAGCATGTTTTTGAGTATTTTGGTTCATGTGAGGAACTTGTTTATGATGTAATTTTTGATAGAGGGAAAACTCATCAGCTTGAAATTTCATAGGTTGATGCTTTTTAGTCAAAAGAAAAATGAGACATAAATGCAAAGTTATCAATTAGCATTTGCCAAAGTATTCCCATCTTCAAACTTTTTCCCGTTTTGTCAAGTTACCTTAACGAGGAGGGCAGAATTGTAAACTGGGAACAGAATGATACACAGTTTATTTTTATATGTACTCAAGTAAATAAGATCAAGTGCCTTCAAAACCTTCTTGGTAAACAAAGTCCATCTGTGCGCAAACTAATATCAGAATAAATCTGAGAAGTTTGTTAGAGAGCCGAGGAAGACTTCAGATAAGTCAGGAGTGAAGTTGAAGTTTATCCCAAGCTTTGAGCATCAATCAGAGGAGCATCCAGCAGCTCGATGATAACTTTGGAGGAGCAGCTGAGAACAAAGCTCCTCAGGTGGGAGGATTTGTTGACAGGAGTCGTATTCTATGCCAAAAAGAGAGCAAATGCTACAAGAAATTTTAGTGTAAAGTTTGTTTAAAGCCACAAAGAATACATTTGGGAGAAGGAAGATGAGACCAAATTTGAAAGGTCATCCTGTAGGGATGGTACTCTTCAGCAGGGAGAGGGAACTTGGGAAAAGTTGAGAAGGAGATTGACGTAGTTAAATACAAGTTAACCTGGATAGAAAACTTGTGAAAGACTGAAAAAGCCTTGAGACTAAAGAGAAATTTCACTTTCCAGCAGGACGATGACTTGAAACATGAAGCCAAAGCAGCAGTGGAAAGGTTTACACCAACCCTCATCACATAGAATGGCCTAGTCAAAGGCCACACCTAAAGTCATAAAGAAAACATGAGGCAAAACTTGAAAATCATTCAGTCTGACAGAACTTGAGTTATTTTGCAAAGACGGCAAGTAGAGAATATGACAAATATGCTGCGCCAACTTTTCTGATTATTTTAGTCAACAATAAAAATAAACAAGTATTGTTTTCCTTCCACTTCACAAATCTCAACACTATTCTGTGTTTGTCTGTAATAAAAATATCTCATTAAATTAAACTGGGCCTTGTGGTAGTAAGATGACAAAATGCAAAGACCTTCTAGGATGAATGACAACTCTTTCAATGTTCTGTGCACTGGACACCCAGAGAGAGAGAGAGAGAGAGAGAGAGAGAGAGAGAGAGAGAGAGAGAGAGAGAGAGAGAGAGAGAGAGAGAGAGAGACCGTTAAAGATCAGCTCCCCAGAAATTAAACAGGATCGGGCCTCGTCGTCCTTACATGAAACAGCGTGAACATCAATCCTCCGCTCGTCCACCTTTCATCCCCCTTTAATCCGCTGTCTCCTCCTGCATCTCTGCGTCTTTTATCTGCCTTTTACTTCCTCTTGCGCTCTGTGTGTCAAAGTCGGTTTGTGCTCAGAGCTCCAGGGTTGTAATTTGGAGGCGACGTGGGACCCAATCAGAGAAACAAACAGACAGTCCATGCACTCCACCCTGCCACCACCAGCAAGCCACACGCTGGTCACTGCGGCTGGATCTTGTCTGCCTGGCACACGACACGCTGCCTGCTTATCTCGCTTCAGCCGAGACCCGCAGATCCATCCAAATGTAGTCGCATGAGAGGACGGATGCGGGGTGGGAGCAAACAAAAACTTTTAATTGAAAAATTAGCATCTGAGCCACAACAACCCGAATGCTTGGAAACATTAGCCGATTAATGAGGCTGTGTTTTGCTGCATAGACTTTAACGGATAATAGTGTAATTCACCAGATGAGAGCTGCTCTGCAGCTGTAAACCCTTGGGTCGAGTAAAGTCTCTGTCTCTATTTCCCCACACTTGGACAATCTGAATCATGCAGGCAAGGCCCCCGCCTCCCCCAAAAAAGCTGATAAACACTATATAGTGACTAAGGAGGCACCAAGTGGGGAGGAGGCTTCCTGAGGTAAACAGCTGACGAAGAAAATATGCAGAAATCTAAAAGGACATGTTTAAAAACGAAGATTTCAGGGCTTCTGCAGCTCTCACCAATTGAAACTTAATATTTTTTAAAACCTCTTTAAGCCCACTATGAATAAAATCTAAGACCTGTATCACAACTGAAATGAACATAAGAAAACTGAATATTTTATATAATAGTAGTACCAAGCTTTTTTGCACAGAACGAATGTAGCATCGCATGGGTTGGCAAGAGAAGTGAGGCAGTCATGAAGATGAACATCGTTCAGACAACTGGCGATAAATTTACACTCACCCATGATAGACGCAAGCTAGCAAGCGTGCTAGCTAGCCAGCAAGGGTGTGTTAGCGGCTAGCGGTGGCTTCAAGGCAGTGGCGGTTACAGAATTCAATGAAGATTTCTAGGTGTGACTCAAATGTTTCTCTGACACGAGAAAAATAAACTACATAGAATATATGAGGTAAAATAGTTTTGCCACAAATTTAAGACATGTGATAAAATGTTTAAGGCCACCTTCCATTTTTCTAATGAATTTAAGACTTTATTTCCAACAATTTACAGTGTTCTACATATTTCTCAAGATTTTCTGAAAGATTTTCTTCGGACATTTTACTGTATTTTGACATTTTCTGTCCAGTACATGTACCCGACCATGAAAATAAACTATGTACTGTGAGGGAACTGAGAAAGTTTTGCTAAACAGGAAGTGAGAGGGAGCAGCTAACAAGAAGGGTGAATGAAGGAAACCAACATTTTTATCCTTTTAAAGCTTCTACTTCTGTTGGCTTTGGGCGTTTTAGTTGTCCATCAGAGTCCATATTCTCTGTGGCAGAGGGGTCTCATGTCTTCAAGAGTCAGTTTTCTGAATGTTTGAACATGTTAATTCACTAACAGGTTTATAATGACAAGCTAGCACACCTCAAACCTGCAGTTCTGGAGATGGACACTTCAGATCAAGGGAATAAACAAAGGGGCTTGTATTTACAATCACCAATGCTGACTGATCTTGAAAATAATATTTTCAGAAGCCAAATGAGTAATTATTTCATCTTTGCTTTAAAATATGAACGAAACCTACAATAGTGTCCTCTAACACACACAGTGGGGCTTTGTCTCTGCTCCTCGTAAATTAAACAAAGTTTCTGATTGCTGGTAATTAGATCTCCCAAAAACTGGAAGTCAGTGAAATCTCCTTTCATAACTAAGTAAATAGGGAAAAAAAAGTTTTCTTTTTAGACAAACTTTCAACAAAAATCCAATTTTAATTCAGTTTCCTGATTTGCTCAGACAAATATTTATCCCTCGACTTCATGGCCATTTTTAATGCATAAATGATTCATAGGCCTGAGATGAATGACTTAACGAGGAGGAACCGGCTGAAAAATTGCTTCAGTTTGACAAAAATTATTGATCAAGTCCACTTTCCAGGGAAGCAAAAGATAAAGAGACGAGCGATGAGTCATGGCTTTTGGCACCGCGTTGTATAGGATGTAATGTAGAAGATATAGAACTTGTCATTGATATTTTGCAGTTGGTCTGTTTCACTTTTCAGCACGGCCACTCAGAAATGGTTTTAATATCAGACTCACTTTCCTTTTTACCAGCTGCGTCAATGTGAATGGTATGTTTTTCATCCATGTGTGTGTGTTCTTGAAAAAAAAAACACAAGACACTTACTGTACTTACTGAGTGTTTAGTTGGGTGTTTATACTGCATGTCTGTCTGCGGGTTGCTTTTTTTTTCAACAGTACTCCATTACAACAGCGCAGTCATCACAAACTGCGCAGTGGAGATGTGAGACAAAGTCAGAGCCAGGCCTGATTTACGGCGACAACATACATGAGCCTTAGGTGAAAAGGTCAATGCGCCAAACTGATGTTGCGGGTCTAATCATACCACGGTATCTAGTAGTTTTCTGATGAAAGACTTGAACAGTCCCAGTGATCTGAACGTCTGCCTCACACATGGATAGAGGTGCTAAACACATGGGGAGAGGAGATGAACATATTGAAGCTGGCAAAAAAAAAAAGAAAAAGGAGGCTCCTTCAAAATAAAATCTAAAAGCTAGAGCATGGTTATAGTAGAAATGTTCAGTTCTTTTTGTTTTTACAAAAGGTTATGGTTCTTTGTTGGCTGAATATAAGGCCATTAGGGGGCACTGTTGCACCACACGAGGCCTGGGAAAGTTTGAGGCGAGCCTTAATGGAGTGAATCGTAACTCTTTCTCTTTCCCTCCAAAACTCCTTCCAGCTTTCAGTGCACAGGAAACGGTCTGCAGTTGAAATAAAGGGTATTTTTACGCTAATAGGACCACAGCTATGTGTTTGTGAACTTGGCACAGCTCTAAGGTGGGCTCGTTTTGTCAAGTTTATATAAAACATGGAATGCATCATCAAACAGAAACAAAGTAGTGCATTTGTCAACACTCAGAGAGGTACAACAGAGCCATAAACGAGGAGGAGGAGGAGGAGGAGGGTTGGAGAGGTGGACTGATTTTTGCTACTAAGGCAGGAGGAAGGACTTCTCCTTCAACCTTCCGTTAACACACGGACCGTAGAGGTGATCTGCTGTTCCCACAAAGATACTCAAAAAAAAAATTGAGCAATCTCATCAAGGAATTCCGGGTGATGCACATTTTGTCCTGCGGTGTGAAAATGTTCCACATCATTACTTGGAGATACCCACCAACCTGAGCGTTTTACGGTAGCGAAAAGCACACCCACTCCTCCAACACAAGTTACACGGACAGGAAAAGACGGCCTCCGATTCCCCAGGTGGATGCTGAGGCACTGGTTAAGCAAACAAACAGTAAGCAACAACAAATAAATCGACTTGGGCTGACAGGAAGAGAACCGGCAGGGCAGACTGATGTTATCGACGCAGTGACGATGGCGTGAGTGTGCCGGCTGGATCATCTAGTCCTCCCCGATGATCCCATTCATTACATGTCTCCCACTTTATCATTTATGATCTCAGAGGATGTCTAAGAGTTATCACGGATGGCGATGAGTAAAAATTAAACAAAAGTATGAGAACCCTGGAAGGTTTAGAGGGGAACAATAAATCGTTGACTTTGTGAAATATTGTTAAAAACTCGTCCCTCCCTCAAAGAGAACTTCTTTTTTTTTTCACGTTCGGACTGAAGGGCGGGGATGAGTTACTTCACATTATTCATGTTAACAAAAATGTTTAAGTTCGCCAGACTCTTGTGAACAGACTTCTCAGTCCAGTTCTGGCCCATTGTGAAGTGTAAACACAAAAGGTTTACAGTGACTTTACTGCCGATTATCCTATAGAGGCTAAACAAACTTGCAGAAACCAAAAAAAGAAAGAGAGGAGAAAGAAAAGAGAGAGTACAAGACAGACAGACAGAAAGAAAGAGTAGAAGAAAGAAAGGAGGAAAGAAAGAAAGAACTAGAACAAACATGATAAGACGTAACAAAAGAAGAAAGGAATAAAACAGAAGGGAAAAAAGAACAGAGAGATAAAGCTAGAATACAGAATAAATCTACAAAGAAATGTACAAACATAAAACTTTATAATTGAACCAACGAAAAAGAACGAAGATAAAAAAGAAGGAACATTTAGTTTATTTCAAACATATTTTCGTTCAAACATCACAATACATATTTCCAAAACCATCTATTTGAAAAGGAAGTAAGCAGATGTATAAACATTTTTACCCTTTACACATCTTACTTTACATATTCTTCTACTCAAATAAACATGAAAGACTCAAAGAAAGAAGGAATAAAGTTCTTATCACCCATCTCAACTTTAAATCTTTGTGGTAGATTTTGGCTGCAGCATAGCGACTTGTCTTTTATGTTAAGCTCTGCAGAGCAGAGAGTCGTGAAGAGAAAGTTGTTCGTGTGAGCCATCGAAGAACTGAGACAAGGTGGCATTCTGTCCCCACCAACAGTATAGTACAGAGCCCCTGCTGGCACAGGCTGCTTGGCCGCATGCTGCACACTTAACACTCTGTCTGAGTGGCGAAAACACACACCGACAACCCCGGCAACAGACGGAGCTGTGTTTACCGACGTGTCACCGGGCGCCGTTACGCACAACTTGCACGACAGAATGAAAGGCCGCACAGACGACCGGTGATCCGTCTACAGACTACGCGTCTGCACCCCCAACGCCCGTCATTCAGCGCCGGACCCGCTGGGTCTCACTCTCCGGGTTGTCAGCAGGGAACTTATGGGAACGCTGAAAACCCGAAAGTCGCCGAACGGGTTTGAGGCCGAATAGGAGGCTTGGGTCGGTGTAAGGCTGGATCACATGTATACGGTGGTCTTGGCGTACTTGTGCGTCTTTTAAAAACAAAACATACCTTGTTCGCTGAGTCTGGGTCAGCACAAAGAACAATACATACAATGTCATCCAGAGTTGGTTCTACTGTGAAAACATTCCCACCGCTTTGAGCCCACAGCTCAGTAAAAGAAAAAAAACAAAAAAAAAAAAACACGACTGACACTGGACAAAACCACTAATACAGCCCAGAAATGGTTTTTTTTAATATATCTTTTAAAAATCCATTTCAATCTGTCTTGGAGACAGTACATCATTCTCTCCCCTTACAGATTTCTTAACCTATTCCCGCGTGCATCCGTCTCTCTTCTTCTCAATATACTTCACTTGTTCATGCCAAATCCCACACTCTTATCTCCCTTGATAACACCCCCCAGCCCCGAAATCCCAAAGACAAATATAACTTTGAGAAATCATAACTTACAACTTTGTCAAAGTTACAACTCCCAGAACTCACAAGCAGGAGACATTGACTCAACTTTCAGCTGCACTGAGGTACTGTGAGAACATCCTGTTGGACAGTGGAAGTGTTGGACGAACATGTGAAGTCATGAGTGGACTGTCTGCTTGAACCGACTTAGCTCGTTTCACCGCTTTCAGTCCTGGGGAGACCCTGAGACTAGTTTTCTAGACCAAAGTTTCACCAAATGCTTCAAAATCCCTCATTGAGGGAAAAATAACCGCATGGAGTGAAAACTGTGATAAAAGAGGAAATGTCATGCCACCAGTTTGGCGACATTTCAGAAATTTTAAACAAAAACCTAATCACTAACTATCAATATTGACAATCATTGATATCGATTGATATGAAATGCTTATATCGTGGTAATAAATCCTTGACTCGACCCTGTGAGACCGTCTTCCCTCCAGATCTTCTTTCGATGTCCACGAGCAGCTGGTGAACACATCTCTATTGTCCCGTCTGTTTGTCTATCCTGTGATGCAGAGCAGAGCCTTGCCATTAACACACCACACAGGAGGTGGAGCAGGCGCTGCTTCTCCAAACACCACCAGGACTGGGAGAATTATGTCAAAGTGTGCCTGGATCCTCTAAAGCTGCGATCCATCTGCTTTCAACCAGAGAGGCCAGGTGTTGCTGAGAGAAAAGTTCAGCCCTATAAACTGTTGTGGTGAGAAAGTCATATTTTTGAGATGACCCAGATTACAAAGCTTTATTCTTTCTCTGATTGGTCGACCTTTTCCCCTTAAAATGTGGCATCGTTATTTTGTAAATAACTGGCCGGCAATGAGTGAAGCATTTCAACGCCAAAAAAGGCAAAACGGATTAAAAAGATAACAATTAATGGCTTTTTCATAGTAATGTTTAGCAATTAAAATGGAATTCCTTCAACAAATAAAAATGTAGCAACAATAAAATTCACCAGAAAATGACACTGACGACACACGACAACCTAAACACACTTCCTGTGATATTGAAGGAGATGGAAAGGTACAGCTGCTGCCTGCAAATAAGTTGAAGTAAGATTTACTGGAGTGGCCTGGCTGTATTTCCTAAAAAAAATGACCAAAGGGCTGAGTCAGCCTCACTAATACCTCCTAAATTCAAACAAAATACGAGCAAAATGATAAATGTGTGATTTATTGCACTGCCCCCGAATAAGATGGCGCTAGATTTAGCTGTGTGAGTGTGTGTAGTTTTCAGAACAGAAAAAGCGTAAGGAAAGTTCTTTCAAAGAAAAAAAAAGGAAGGGAAAAAAAAGTGTTTAGTCAGAGTCAGCTAATTACAGATCATACCAATGCAAACTTGCAAAAAAAAAGAATGGATTCTGCAGTTTCCCTCGTGGACTCTTATATTTGAGTCAGGATGTGGAGAAAGGAGGTTATTTCTGCAAGAGCGAGGACAACTGAACTTCTGATCCTTCCAGCCAGATGTGCTCTCAGAGTTTCAACGACGTTATCGGAGTCCGCGCTTCGCTTTCTCTGCCGCCAACTCGAGATAACCACAACAAACGGTTTAACGGTGTCACAAAAAGGCTCCTATACGAACACAAACATGGCCACCCTAACAGAACACACACAGATCGAATCGTACGTGGTGTGATTTACTACGCCTCACAAACGGGCCGTAAACTTTCGCTGCAGCTCGAACTTCTTGTCAGAGTGTAGACGCGTCATAATGTGGGGGGGGAAATAAAAGTAAATCAAAGAATAACTCTGAGCAAAAGCAAATCACAGAACAGGGTGGAAAAGATGGAGGCAGCGTAGAACCAATGGGTGGAGGCATCACAGGCGTACCAGAGACCTTTCTCCCCCCGTCCTCCTCCCCCTTTACTCCACTCATAATTAGCGGTTGGGTGTCCATGCTCGTTTAGGGTTACTTTTATGCCTCTTCCCATTTCCATGAAAGCATTAGTGGGACAAACAGGCCCACATGTGTCTTAAACTACATCAAGAACAATAGAACTGGCAAAGCGGGGGTATGAATTCCCCCCAGATGAAAGACGGAAAGGGAAGACGCAGGAATCAACGAGATTTTCTCTAGAAAAGCTCAGTTTTTTTCTCCTTTTTTTTGCGCATTGAGCGAGCGAGGAAACTTTTCAGCTGCACCCCGCAGATATTTCACAATTTGCCCAACTGCCCAACATGCTCGATTGTTTCACTTGTGCGTCTTGCGTGGCTCGCCGAAACGCATCTTTCTGCAAGCGTCGTGTAGGTCACATGTGGGCAGTTGTTTCCAATTGTCATAACCACCCAGAGCAGAGCCGGCGTTTGGCAAACGTTCTGAAGCATTTCTACTAAATTCATATACAAATATTTCATATGGGTTGTTCTTGCTTGCTCCGATTTCTTGCGGGACGTTCCAGCGTGCGGCTACAGCCCTTCTCACCGCTGCATCACATCTCCTCCCTTCTGCTCTTGTATGAGGAATCAAAACATAAAATGAGACGCATTTGCATCAATAAACACATGAGCGGCAGAACTACATCTGAAATATTAAAGGATTTCAGGGCACAAATAAAGAAAAAACATACTTAAAGGGACGAGGGGAAATTTAAAATCAGGAGAGAAAGTAGTGATGGTGTGGAAGGAGAGGTGGGGAAGGAGAAAGGGTGGCAGCATGGAATATTTAACTGCCTCCAGACCCCAGCAGAGAGCCTGGGGCGGACCATCTCCATATTCACTCAACCCCAGATGTCAGTCACGCTTTCCACTGTGCACCAGTTTCATTTCAGCAACTAAAAGGTCAGATGCCAGTCAGAAGTTTACATCCACTCACAGATTTATTTGAAGCATCCCTCTTTGCCAAGCCAGCCAAAATGATGCAGAAAGCCTGACTACTGCAGTAACGATGAGCAGCCCATTTCAGCTTAATGGTTGTTTGCAATAAAATGCTTACTCAGATATTTTGTTTTTGTCTTGCTCCCATATTTTCTTTTTACAATTTCAAGCTCTACATAGAACTTTCTTGAGATCTGACAATGCAAAATGTAAATTCTTGCCATTTTCCAACTGGTCTTAACAGTTTTGAGCAGGCGCGTGCATGCATATATTTGGCACATGTGTATGCAACAAACTGCATCTGAAACACGAGTTCTGGAGTAAGTCTGAGTCAATACTGGGTCGCTCTGTCTACCAGTGAGTATAAATTTCAGAGCTCATTAAAGTCGTTGGCACAGGCCTGGCTTTTAATCATAGTCTATAAATGTTCTACATATCGGAGGTCAAGACCGTTCCAGGAGCCTGGCGTACTCATTTAAGAGCCACTTCTGATGTGTGTCTGTGATCATTTCTTCTGCTGAGGCACACAGTGGTGTACAAGTTCCAACTATCTCGTTCTTGACTCGAAGTGAAGCTACACAATTTGAAGGTATCCCACCTTCCTGCCAGTATCGCTGGCAGCACAACAAACCCCTCAGCATAACCCACATTAAACTCAAACTTGTGCACACTATTATTGTTTTTTAAAAACCAGTGGAGTTGTTTGTTGTATGATCATTCTACCCTGGAGGAAGAACAGATGAAAGGCATTATTTAAAGCTAAGAACCATGATTCCTGCCAACGATGTGTGGATGTAGACTTCTGTAACTTCGCCAACTCACACAAACAAAAGGCAAACTCTGCTGTGTGCGTCCCTACATCAATATATTCCAACAAACAGCAGCTTCAAGGTGAAAGCGGGGATCCAAACGAAACAAAGCTGGTGTTGTTGCAACAATCCATACGTGCTGAAATATTTAAAGTGCGAGCAACCCGAATGTCTGGAGAGCATAATTCCTAAAAAAAAACAAAAATTAAACTACAGCAAAGACCCTCCGCCGCAGAAAACGGCTCCCACGGCACAGAGAAGCTGCGGCGTTTCTCTCACACTCTTCCTCAATGATGGGTTTTAATCAAATAAAGCCTTCCCTTCAAAATTAGAGGTCCTGTCGGATCGCATAGGTCACGGGACGGATTTCGAGTTCTTATTTCTGAAGTGACCCGGCCTCTAAACACGCTGGGGTTCAAAACCATGTCAGATGTGGCACCGCACGTTAGCTGGCAATAAAACCGAGACAGACCCAGCTGTAAATACACATACGAAGCACATGCTGAGCTCCGTCGTATCATGCGCTCGAAACCACTTCGGATTCAGCCCGCTGACCTATGTGGCCACATGTTGGAGTATAGCCCTGGGGAAGTGTGCGTAATTAATGACAGAGAGAGAGGGGTGGTAACAGTCTGTCCCTGATTGACCCGGTTTGACCCTCACTGTTTAGTCAGTGCGGTGATTGGTCAGGCTCACTCCCCTCTGGGTGATCTGGTAAGTCCCTGGGGTGACAAGGTAGTCCGCAGGGGTGAGCTTGAGTGAACAGAGGGCCTCGGGGCAACTGGGATGGAGGGGGATTGGGATCTGGGCTGCAGTTTCAGATGGGTACTATTACATACACCAGCAAAAAGAACCTCTTGTCCCACCTTTGCTTTATGATACAGGGTAATTTTCACAAGCATTCAAAGCACTTAAAAGCCTTCCCACATTAGATCATGTTACATTCACCGACTTCAGCGTACTTCAGGGGAGAATTTTAAAAGTAGAGCACGATCATGAAACATTGCTTATGTCATTTTTTTTTTTTGCCAGAAGCGATTTTTCAACATTCGTAGAACCGCCTTTCACCATGATTACATTTGCAGGTCAGACTGATTATATGTTATTTTTGGCACATTCTGTAGATTTTTTTATTTAACCACTCAAGCCTTTTTTTTTATGTAAAATTAGAAATGCATTAAAGGACGCAGATTTATTTTTTTCACTAAAAAACACATTTAATTGCCTAAAATCTTACAATGTAGCATTCTTTGAGGGAATGCTAAAAATGCTTCTGACATCAACATTTGAAAAGTTCAGCTAGTTCAGCTTCACTTAGCACTAATACTAAGCTGATCTGTCAATTTTTTTTTTATTTACCGATTAATATTGGGATAGCAAAAAGGTCACTAACAGGATACTTTTAATTTTTTGCAGAATTTTAACCAGGTGAACCTCTAACTATGGCACATGAGGAGTTCTGGGTGGAGCAAATTTACCAAGTCTACCTTAAATGCACAATCTACGTATCTTTTACAATTTTGGCTTAATTGCAGCAATGAGGGAGTTATTCCTACAGCAAATTGCCTGTTTTTTGAGTCTATATACCTCAGTTAATTAATCAATTAAAAAATTGGTGGACAATTATTTCAATAATTGATTTATCACTATTAATTGTTTCAGCCCTATTGTATTGTCCTGCTGATTAGACGTTTCATGTCACCCAGCCCACTGTCTTGCAGCCTTAAACAGGTGTGTTGGGATGATGCGTTCAGGGGGATGCGCAGTGTTAGTTTTCTGTTACGCACAATGTTTTTAGTTTTTAGTCAACTTCAGCCATGTATGGGACTTTTTATGTTGTTCCTTCAGCAATTACTTTCTACCATAAAGGCAAGATTTGTGAAATGCATTACTGATCGGTAACTTCCCAGAACTGTGATCTCTGCAGCTCCTCCAGAGTTACGATGGGGCTCCTTTCTCATACAAGAGTGCTCTTTCTTTATTTGTCTTGCCTTTGCCCGTCGCCTTCCACTTCCAATCCAATCTACCCCTCAACACGTAGCTTAGCTGAATAAACTGCTAAGGAAACTAGAAGTCTGACCAAATAAAAACAAGCTGCAAAGATGGATGAATGCCGGATCTATTGGAAGTATCTGAATGTCCCTGTGTCTCCACGCAAGATCAGACATACAGACACAAAGTCGCATGTCCTGTGGGCTGTGACCTTCCCTGGCCTGTGCTCAGCAGGTAGTGACAAATGACCTGATAGTTAATCTGTCCTGAGGTGCAGCTTTTCAATGGGGAACAAGGGAGCCGTTTGTGACAACAGGAAGTTGAAACTTTGTTTCCAGAGTAAGCACATTAAAAGGATGCACATGCATGAATGCTTGTGTGCACACAGATGCAAACACACCTACTTGGAGGCACATCTGGACATAGTTTCAAATGAAGGAAAATATGGAGAGGATAGTAAATAAAGAGTGATTGGTGAGATGCAACACAAGTAAATGCTTGCACCCAGCTCTGACGACCATAAACCAGTTCATTGGCTTGTTCAGTCTGGGTACAGACGGCCATTGTTAGGTCTTTTACAAATACCTGCTATTCTGGTAAATGGTCAGCTTTTTTAAAATGGCCTTTCCCTGTTAACAATCCAAGTGTGAATGCTGGGCATTGTGGTATTTCTCCAGAAGCTGTGGTGTGTTGTTGGAGCCTGGTCAGATGAAGTCTGACACCAGCAGGCCAAGTCAGCAGCCCACATAGGCCTGATTCACGGGGCAACCAGGAAGGCAGTGACCACTCCGTGACTCTGTTCTGATTGAGTTTTTATTGAGCAGCTCATTAAAACCTTAGAAAACATACCACAGCGGTCCATACTCAGGAAGAGAAATGTGGGCAACCAGGGACAAGAAAGACCATTTTCATTTTGCCCGTTTGGTTTCAATGAGTACCAGGGTCCTTTTGCTTGAAGATGTAAAAAAAAAAAAATAATAATAAAACCCCAAACGAACCACATTCTTTGAATCATGCAAAATACTCATAATACAAACATCAGTGCGGTAAAACAGACAAGAAACAGAACCACATAAAAGTTCTCCAGATGTGAAGGGTCTTTGACGTTGCAGCTTAACAGTCAGAGTAAACAATAGAGACCAAGATAATATGAAGCAACTGCAACTACACAGAGCAAAACTCCCTCCGGAGACGATATTAGCTCCCTAAAGACTTGTATTCTGATGCATTGCATATTGGGAAATATGTACTGTGAAACCAAGCCGCAACTCAACTCAAACTTCTTCGAACATCATTCTCTGGTAGGTCCAGTACAAACATTGGGAGCAGTCTTTAGGAATGTGCTGATCCAGTCGTGTGTTCCTACAAACTGTTCAATGACTTTGCAAATTTGACGATTGCATTCCAACTCTAAAGGAAAAAGAGCAACACGGTATAATAATGACTGAAGTGGACAACTTTCTATATCATCGAGAAGTTGTGCAAAATATTCTCCACACAGGAAGTAGCAAGCGCTTGTGCTCAGTTCATCTTCTGGGAGACACCTGGAGTGGCTCCCGGGTTTGTCCGTGGCTCGTCACTTCAGAGTAAAAAAAAGGAGAAAAGCACCTGCTCTTTTTCCCACATGGCTGATTGAGTCATCAGAGACAAGACCAGCTGCAATTTGCCAATCAGAAGCACACATGGAAGGGAAAAACAACCCAGCAAGCGAGACCAAGGAACTGCTGATGAGGCCCACAAAGCTCAGACAGGACATATAAAAAACACACAATACACCCACTTGCAGCTTGATGTTCTTGTTTCTGGTAGTGGGACTAATAACAGGGCATAGAAAAAAAACACACATAAACATTTATGCACTTATTGATATTCCCTTTGTACCCAATATAAATAGCTGGAACAGTCTATTCTGATATGAAAACCTGTGTGTGTTTGCTAAACCTTCCTAGAGAATTGACCTCTGGCTTCTTTGTTTCTGTCATGGTTTTATTTTAATGGGACACTTTGAAGTGCCCCATCAAACATGATCCACTTCTGTTGCAGTTCGAAGCAGACAGTTCAGGTGGTTCCTTCAGCCTGTTGGTGCTAAAACCCCCAAAAGAAATAAAAACGTGCAACGGCTGCTCCCTTTAAAGGGCCCGGGATGCTTCTCTGCATTTGCATACGCAAGGTTTTAATATATTATATGAATATAATATTCATACTATTTTATGGGTTGGCAGCACCATGGGAAATTTTGCTCATATAGTAGTTTAAACAAATCAAATTTACATCCTGTTCACAATATTAGTCAAGGTATTTTAATTTATTTTTTTACCTGATATGTCATCTCTTACAAGCATGTTTTACCATTAAATGAAATTAGCTGCACAATGGTAAAGAGCAAAAAACAAAACAAAAAAAAAGTTGATTATGTGTGCGTAAAGAAATATTTGACTAGCTATAAAAGGCAGATAATATAGATCACAAATTGTACAAGACAGAAGTCTCAGAGTTGAATGGAGTACAATTCTGTTTTTCTCTCAGTTCCCCATTTATTTCCCTTTGATATTCTACTGCCATATCATGATTTCTGTTTTAATTATGTAAAGGAATTTCCTCGTTGCTGAAATGTTCTCTACAAATAAGCCGTTTTTTTTTTGTTTTTTTTTTTTTGTTTTGTAACATGAAAGTGGTGTGACATGGAATATAATGGATTTTGTTGGGATTTTAAGTGATAGACCAATTCAAAATTGTGTGTAATTGTAAAGCAAAAGGACAGTGATGAAGTTTCAAATTCTGTTTTACAAAAAAACACCAACACAACAACAAAAATACTCCTTTAACACTGACTTCAAAATAAGGTCCAATGCAACTTATACTCTTCAGAATTGAACAAAGTACAGCTATGAATGCACTAAGTAAATACTCTCTTTTTGGAAGAGTGAAATAAAAAGGCACGAGTAAGGGAAATAACATATATGTGGAAAGTGGTGCCACTTTTACATGTTAAAATATTTAACTAACCTTAATATATCTTGCAAAGAAGGTGGAAACTTTGTCTCTGGAAGTGCAAAGCTGAAAAGACGTGCAGCTTTAGTCGCAGTAAAAGATAGAGATAAATGAAGCATCACTATGAACACTCACTATGCACTCTTTGAAAACCCATCTAATTTTCTTTCCGCTTTTGAATTTATGTTACAGTGTGTTTGCCATATAAAAGTCTCACAAGCAGTTATTGAAGTTTGCAGTTTTATCTTCACACAATGTGGGGGAAAAAAGGTTCAAGGAATATATGTTACGTTCTATGTCCTATAAAAGGTACAAACACGAATCCACACAGAAAGTCTGAGGGGGGCGAGAAGCAATTCCTATTAAGACGACAACGTTTAGTGTAACACACACACACTCGCACACATCGGAGCCTGTTTTACTCCTTCAGCTTTCGCCTTCAGAAGGCCGCAGCTCCATAACTCTGCAGCCATTAGCATCAAACTATTAACATTCAGTTTCAGCTCAGTGGGCTGAGATATGGATTTATTAGAAAAACGCTCGGCAGAACGGCCAAAAAATGCAGAGCAGGCAAATTACTGTTGACCTGAGAATTCAAGCCCGCGAGGTTCAATGCGAGGCGACTTGGGCTTGTCCTCTCGTGTTCCTCGATCTTCCAAAAGAGACAGATTAAACAGAGTCATAGCCGGCAGGATGGCCGGGCGATTAAAGATAAGTAATGCAGTCAGCCTATCTGTCTGGGAGACGAGAGGTAATGATAACAGGAAGTGAGATGAGTTGTTGTTGCCCTGTAGCCCACCAAGCCATCACCTCAGTTAAAAAGGTCCCTCTCTATAAACAGGCCTCTCTCTGCCTATTAAACAGATAGTACATTAGGACCAAGCAGCAAAGGACAATATAAACACAGCCGGCAGGCTAACGTTTCTGACGGCTTGAGATGGGGGCTACTCCTGAGGCTTCCTGGGAGTGAACTCCTTCTCTGCCGCTCTCCTGCACTGTAATCCTTTCCAACCAAACACAGGAAGGAAGAGATAGGTAAATAACTCAATCTTCTGATAAACCCAGCTATGTGTGTTCTCTCCAGTTTTACGGCTCTTGTTATGCGAGAAAACACAGAGACACTGACTTTCTCAGAGTACAGAAGTTCATGTTGACCATGTGAAGTAAAAGCGTAAAGTTTGGGTAGTGCGCAGCCGAGAAAACGACTCAACAAATGTTTTCACTTAACATGAGCCTCTTGTTTTTCACAACCGCAAACATGAGTGTAGTTTTTTGGTCTTTTTTTGTGGTGAAACAACAGAAAGTAGAGTATAATCGTGAAGAAGATGCAAAAGACAGTTGGTTCTCAAAAGTCCCACAGATAACAATCAGAAATATGTGTTTTCACGCCGTTTGATTCCACAAAATAAAGTCCAATGCAACCCCACTGTCTTTGTAAATCACCTGGACAACAAACAGACTCCAGTAGTTTATAGTTTACTCTCAGTAAATTGGCATCAAAGGCTTGTTGGAGAAAATCAGAGTAGCAACGTCTTAATGAGGGCCAAGGACAACAGCAGAAATAACAGGGATGAAGTTGTTGATGAAATATTTAAGTGTGGTTATATAATAAACAAAATATCTGGCTTTGAACATCTTATGCCAGGTTCTCACTGTGAAGGTAAGATTTTCCCCTTCTGACTTTTCCGATTATCATGATTACTGTATAGAGAATCTTAAGATGTATTCCTGCCATGTGTGGTGTGTTAATAGTGATCTGGTACTTGGAAGAACATCACAAATTGGACATATTCAGCATGTTAGGTAGTCTTGATCTGATATTCTGGCGTGTGTGGTGTCAAGCAGCCTGTAAAATGTGACCTGTAGCCAATCAAAAAGCGATGTGACACTTTGAAGGGGAGTTCAAAACAACTGTTGTTGAGCACCAGAAATGTACAACGGGACTGCAGACGTTTCTTTTTCTTTTTTTATCTGTTAAAAAATGTCCACAACCTACCACCATTCCTTCTTCCTCGTCGGCCATGTTTGTTTATTCTGAACTCACGCCTGAGCTTGAGAAGTTTTTGCAAGCTCACCCACAAATGTTCGTGGGTGAAATCTTTCCATGTTGGTGTGTTCTGCCACACAATGTAGGACCAAAGTTGTTCTATATATGATTGTATCTATTTATTTATTTATTTTTATATCACCATGTGTGGGGTCTCTCTAGGTTTTGGAAATGGACCGACACGCTTAAACATCTTGCCGTGTGAACCAGGCAACACAAAATACCACAAAGCCATCTATAAACGGAAAGAGTAAAGCACCACTAAGGCACGGTCCCTCACCAGAACCAACAGGCCTGGCAAGGAAAACACTAAGAGAAGCAGTCGAGAGGTTCGTGGCAGCTCTGGAGGGAGAATATGTTGACAGAGCAACTTTCAGTTCCAGGGTTCACAAATCTGACCTTTATAGAAGAGTGGCTGGAAGCTGTGAGAAGACCTGTTTGCAATAAACCATGTAAGGACAAAGCAAACATGGGAAAAGAAGGTGAGACCAATGTTGAACTTTTTGTTCTACGTACAAAACAAACTTTTGGCAGAAAAAGAATCGCCATAATAACACCATGATTCATGGGGGAGGCCGCATTATGATGTGGGAATGGTTCCATCAGCAGGAACTGGAAAGCTAGTCGGAACTGGTGGGGAGATGGGTGGAGATAAATACAGAGAAATACCGTAAGAAAACCTTGGGGGATTCAAACAAATTGATACTGAGGTGCAAGTTCATCGTTCTGTCTGTGTGGTTTAGAATGACCCTGTTCAAGAATGGACCTGAATGCAATTGAGAATCTGTGGCAAAATGTTTGGTTGTTCACAAAAAGGTGAGGAGTAATAACTACTTGGGTTAAAATGTCAAACTTTAGAAGTGGAAAGCTTTCAGAAACAGCTCTGATTACAGCAAAAAGTTAGTAGTACAAGGCTTTAAGGTAATACAAACTACATTCTAATATTTTCAAATTTCTACTATTATGTGCTGCTTTGTGCTGGTCTGGAACCTAAATCCCAGCCCAACTCATGGATGTTTGTTGTGTCAGCCGGACGAAATGTGGGAAAGTTCAAGGGTATCAACATTTTTTTTGCTAACAGAAAGCATACAATCCATCTGAGTTTTGAAAATAAAGCAGAGCGGAGAGACAGAGAGGCCGCCTGGCTTAGAGGGAGATGGAAGAAGATCCCGAACCTCCTGTGTCTGGCCCCGCATAGGGATCCGTGTTGCTTGCTCCGGGCCGGGAAGCGGCGGAATGCAGTATGGGGAGGTGACGGACGCGGAGACGGTCAGTCCGGGTCAGCGCGGATGCGAGGCTGTTAAACAGTCAGGGAACTTGAGGAGGTCAATGCTGGATTTGAAGGCAGCGCCCCGAAGTCATTTATTCATGTTTCTTTGTTGCCAACTCTTGGTTGAGCAGACAGGGCCGAGCAGAGATGCTCCACAAGGGAAGGGAATGTCTGGGATGTGGGGACAAACTCAATCCTCCTCCCACCCGGGGGGGTAACGCCAATTACTGGCTTAAAGCCCCCCCCCCCACGTATTTCCACGGCACGCACCTCAGATAAGATTAAAGTTACTCAGGACCAATATCGACATTTTTCCCCTGCGCCGCCATAAGGAGTGATGCAATCCAGATGTTACATATATGCAACTGCAAAATCCACAGCATTCCTACGGGTTGGCATGCTTTCTAACTGATTAGCATGGGAGGAGATTACATGGATTTTTCACTGTCAAGCAGTAAACATAGAGCAGATCCGCAGGTCTGTGTATGTCCAGGAGAGTGTTGGTGAGGGGTGGGAGGTCAAGGGGTTACGCGTCTCTGTCCCAGAGCATCGTGGTTGTAGGTAATGAGGGACGCTTCTGTTAACTTCTGACGACTTGCCAGCACTGACTTGAGCAAAAACAGAGCGAAGCACCCATCTGAAAACAACTTTGGACTCGTCTTGGCAAATGCAACGTACAGCAGAAAAGGCTTGAAAAAGGTTCAAGACATTTAAGCTTTGCAAACCATGACAACTCTCTACAAAGCATCTGTTTTAGCAAGGACTTCAGTGGAATTTCTCCAGCATGAGATAATCCTGATGCTGTTTTTTTATTATTTTCTCTTAATAGAAGAGGTTAAAAAAACGTATTAAAACATACGTAGAGGTACATCTTGAAGGATTTTACCCCGTAAGGTCCTACGGAGAGGGAAGCAGGTGTGTTTGTCCCCTCAGGAAAAGTAAGTGTGTTTCTTTCTAAGTGGTAATTTTATGTATTCTGATTTTGGTTTTTTCTTTTTCTTTTTTACACAAACAAAAAAAAACACATTTGCATGCTAAAAAAAAACAACAAAAACAAATTTTTACATTTACGCTCGTAAAGAAAGTTGTGGACATTCAAACTGGCTGATATGTGAATAATTCTTCAAAAAACACACAGTACAAATCCAAAGACAACACGAGTCTGAACAGATCCACAAGAAAGAGAGAAGTTATTCAAGCAGCACTGAATAAATACGCTGTAAGACATCTAAATCATGCTGTGACCATAAACTTCAGTAAACTTTCTTGAATGCATGGATAATCTAACTATAGTGCTGCACATGGAATACCATCCAGAGATTTTATTCATCACAGAAGTAGTCATGAATTCCACGTAAACTCTTGACTGCAGAGATTCACACCTCTGGGGGGAAATATGCTAAAGGGTAAATTATTAGTTTTACTATTGAAATATGGCGTTTATGAAACTGATGTGAAGAAAGTCTTAATAAAAAATGTGTTTGCTGTCACAAACACATGGAACCAAAACTTTTAACTTTTTAGCCTTCAAGCAAAAAGCTTCGCATAGTAATGATACAGTTTAACATGATTGCAAAGATTGCAACTGTGATGTTGAACAGAGAATTAACAGCTTTTTAACACTACATCAAACTTTGAAATAAAGTTCTTGTACAGTCCAGTAAATTTGTTGGATGCATGGAATTTAATGCACACCAAACCCTTAAGCGTTCGTTCAGTGGTTTCCAGGCATCACTTTTTAAAACTATTTTAGAAGTAAGATTTATACCAAAACCCAACATATGCTTCCTATTTACGTAAAACGTATTAGCTATAAAAGTTTAACTGAAGTAAATTACTGTTAGGTGTGCATTATCTGGATCTACAGCTAAATTTCAAACCATTTACTTCTGCGGACTTAAACCCATGTCACAAGCTGAGATAAGAAACAGGCATGCAGTCTGGGTCACCCGTGGGAGATGGGGACATGCGGCCGAGGGAAGTTTTCCATCCATCCCAGCACCGCTGTGACAAGCAATAACTCTGAACTTAAGTGTTTGCAGAGGCGTGCCCTGCTAGTCCCAGAAGAGTCAAGCAACGGGCCGGGGTGAGAGGGGTTAGCTCCTCTGTGCAGCACTGCTGTCATCCCAGCTGTGTCCAGTGATGTGACAGAGCTCTCAGCAGCAGACTGGGGCTGCAGCTAACGATTACTGTACTAACAGATTAATCACTTAATCAGATTTTTAAAAATGGGACGGTCTACAAATGTTTACGACAACATATTATTAGCATTGTAGATAGAAGAAGAAAAGACCACCATAAAACACAGAAAATATTAAGAATGATCTCAGAAAATGTATAGAAAAACAGAATGAAATTGCAACTTTAAAACAGAAATTTTAGTTCTTTGAAAGTTAACCTGTAAATTTCCCAGGGTTTTTTTTCTAGCAAATTTTAAATCTTTCAAGCACAAAAATGTCCTTGTTTTTACTGGAAAATAAATCTCAACATTTCTGAGACTTTCTCTAGCAAAGTTTCAGGTTTTCAAGATTAAATGTTTTCTTGTTTTCCCTAGAAAATGTCTCAGATTAATCTCAAAATTTCTTGGAGAAAATGTTCTCCCTTTTTTCTATCTACAATGGCCCTAATACGCCGTTGCAGATTTTTCATTTCACCATTTAAGCCTTTTTTATACAAGATTACAAGTACATTATAAATGCAAAAACACAAATAATTAAACTCCATTTTCTACAAATTAAAATATTTTACTGCCTAAAATCCAACAATACAACATTCATTTAGAAAATCTGAACCTAAACCTGTTCCACTTGAGGAGTTTTCGTTAAAACACATTTACTGACCAAGGTATTTTAATCATAGCTGAAAAATCAATACATTTTTGCACAGCTTTGGCTTAATTACTGCTCTGAATAAGTTTCCAAATTGACTTTTTGACTCTGTATACTCCAGTTAATGCTTACTCAATTACTAAAGGATCATTTCAATTGTCGATTGATCACAATTAATTCAAGTCCAAATGTAAGGCTCTCACTGCCACAATACTGGCCTTAAAGAGCCTGGGAGACCAAAAGCATGGAGCTACCGCATGTCTGAGCTATGCTCTTGGTGAGTGGGAGGTACAGCAGTAGCAAACATGTTTGCTTTGGCGAGAAAGAGCGCCTGACTGGGTGGCTCTGATGGGAAGGTAGAGCGGCGTGCTTGTGATGTTCTGGGAAGTGGTGAAAGAGAGTCTGTCGGGTTTTAGGTCCGGCTGTCTAGAGCTGAAGACGTCTTGCACACACCGCTTCTTTAACAGTGGCCTGGAGCTCGACCAGGCCTGCTCAATCTGAGCCTTTCAGACTAAAACCCAATTACACGACCAACACCCGGGACGGCCAGGCAGGGTGGAGGGGGGAGGAAGGGCGCAGGCAGGGTGGCACGCCAAACGGGAATATATGTAACCGTCCCAGACAAACGTGTGCTTTATATTGAGCAGGTAATAAATCCAGTGATGGGATAAACATTTAATATTAAACCAACCGCACTGATGTTACAATCCTCCTAAGGTAATTCTCCTAAATAAACCTTCAAAACCAAAACCTGACCACTTTCCTTGTATGAACCGTCCATGTGCAACTCACAGGTATATCACTTTTCAGATTAACTGCACAGTTTCACATCTGCAAAAGTGGTGTTCATTACTAAAAAAAAATTCTACTTCTGTTCAGGCGTATTCAAACACTCTCCAATCCCAAAGGCTGAGCTGCGACAGCCGTGCTGCCTAAAACAGCTCCAAGCTGATGCACGCAGGAGGCAAGATGGCATGTCTAACACGATTTCAGGGAAAACTGTAGCAGTTGATTGGAGCTGAACAAAACATTCTACTAAAATGTTAGCGCTTTGTAAGGCAAAAACCAAGACCAAGATTTTTCCAACTTAATGTGATGTATAGTCCGTTCAAAACTTCTACAGGCATGAAAGGAAAGACGAAGGTCTTCTTCACAGCTTTTGTAACCGCATATTGCCGCTCAACTTGACAAGAAGTCTGAGAAGTCAATTCTGTAAACGTAACTAGGGAACTTAACCACCACTTTCTTTCTTTATTTTAAAATGAGAGTATTTTAACATAAATACTCTGCATCCCTAGAATCAGAACCAAACATGGAGAATCAGCATCCAGTTTCAATGTGCTACTATTCTGGGACGAACTTCCAAAAAATGCAAAACTGCCGAAACACATAGCTCCTTTAAATCAAAAATAAAACCCACCTTTTTAGAATAATAACTTGAAGATTGATCAATATATTTGATGTATATTTCCTTAAAAATGTTGATGATAGAATTTGACAAAACAATGTTTATCGTTTTTTCACAACTGGTTCCTGTATTATGTTTGGATGGTGTAAAGCTCTTTGAAATGCCTTGTTGTTGAAATGTGCTGCACAAACAAACTTGACATATACATACATCATCATATAAACATACATGCTGAGAGCAAACTAGACTGACGTTTAAATACCGCCATGTTTAGGATCTTGTAATACCCCTCTCCACTTTTGTTTTCAATTAACTTAAAAGCACAGATTCCAGATTTCTGAACCTCTGTGGAGCTGCGGCCTTCTTCAAGGCTCCAAGGTAGTGCGCACAGGAGCTGACCTGGATGAATTCAAACCGTCCACCATAGCGACGCAGCGTCCAGCTCTGGTGGGTCATTCCCACAGCAGCCCCTCACACACACACACACACACAAACACACACACACACACACACACACACACACACACACACACACACACACACACACACACACACACACACACACAC
>CAEGAF010135277.1:0-15741 GCA_903067075.1 Micropoecilia bifurca | reverse complement strand
TGGTCCTTAGACACTCTTTAAACAAGACAAGTCAGATACATGCTTTTCTTCAGAAGCCACAAATTTACCACAAGAAAGCAGCTACTTGCTTAAATTTGTAACGTCTCCAGCTGGAGCAACAGTTTAAAAGATTCACACAGCTGGAATAAAAATGGTGGATTGAAACTTATTGTGCAAATGGTGGGGACAGTTTTATGGGATGTTAACCAAATCTCCAAGGCTCACTGAGTCTCCATAACAAAAATGTTTTTACAATGGATGACAATAGTGAAGGATGCTTTTGTCTTCTGATGTGCAGCCGTTCCTTTGGTTTTCGGTCCTCCACTGTTTTCCTTACTTAGCTTTTCTTGGCTCTTGCATGTCATGCTGCAGTGCACTTCACTTTGCGTGGTCTAAAAACCAGCAGTGCTCATGCTGACTTTTACTTAGAAAAGCAAAATATGCATTCTAATCACATGGAAAGTGATCTTGTTTTATTTAAAATGGTTGCATGAGATCAAATTGATATGGCTTCAAAGAACCATAAAACTCAGTAAGGCACAATAAACAGATGCTCCTCAGAGACTGTGCAGCTTGCAGTCTCAGATCTGAATACAAGTCCTGTCCCCAATGAAGGTAATCTGGTCTGCAGATGAACTGATGGTCCTGGTAGATTTCACATCATATTAGCCAAAATTGAGTCCAAAGAAATTCTCACACTAAATCCTGATACATTTATTTTCTCACCCCCCCCCCCAAAAAAAATATCTTGCTTTCATTTCATGTATTAAGAAAAAGTCCCAACCCATCACATGTCATAGTTTAGTTTCACTCCCTTTCTGACCAAAACAACAGCGAATGCAGCCAAATGTCTGTTTGTGATGTCAGATCCTGGAGCTGCTCCACTCAGAGAGAGCAGAGGAGCAGGTCTGCCGGAGCCGCATCCAGGCTGGACGGCGATTAGTAAGCAGAGAAAACCAGAGCAGACTGCCTCTTTTTGGGAGCGTCCGGCAGCAGGGGATGGAGACCCCTTAAAAACATTAAGCATTTCAGGCCCTTAAAAACATTTAAAAATTCAGATGTTTTCCATCGGATATCCTCCGCCCAGTGGGGACCTGTGAAGCACATAGAATGACATCAGGAAGGGAAAGAAAGACAGGAGGAGGAGAGGGAGGACAAATTCTTCAAGTATGAGAAAACTTCACTGTTCTCCTCCTTCCCTCCTCTTGTTCTTTCTTTCTTTTCTCTCCTTTCTCCTTCTCTCCATCCCCCTCCTCCTGCTGGCGAGTCGGAGAGAGAAAGAGGAAACTCTACAGGAACAAGCAGAGAGGCTTCTGGACCACAGGGAGAGGAACTCATCACATCTCTGAGCAGGTAAGATGCTTATGTTTCCTCTGTGACAAAGTCCTTTTTTTAATATTTATGTGTTCAGTTAAATTAAATAAATAATTTCAGACATTCTCACAAGCATTGTGCATATTATATCAATCTATAGAAAGTGTCATCGGTTAATTTGGAAAGAAAAATATTTGACTCAGTTTATGTGATTCTTGCTTATTCAACTTTTTCTGATTTGTTTGTTTAAAAAAGATGTCGAGTAAACTCAGTATTGACTTCTGCATTTTAAAAATCAGAAATCGTCTGTTACTAGAAATACAGTAAGAAAATAGTGATTCATCATAACTGTCTAATCAGTTAACTGTGAGTATATCAAGTCTTATCCAGGGATCGGCTACATACCCTGGAATTAGGATCAACTTGTTCATTTTGTTTACAGGAGTGACTGAAAATTACTTTTTTATTTTTCACTGAAGCAGTCTGTAGGAAAGTTTTAGTATTGATCCTTTTCGTCTCCTGATGACCAACCTTAATTTAAAAAGATGGTACAAAATAATCTAAGAGTTTGATATGAAATCCTACAAACCCTCTATAAAAACAAGGACTGTTCTTTTTTATTTGGAGTAGATAAGGTGGGACATACAGCTTCATGTTGGGATGTGTGAGTTGTTTTATGGTTTTATGTGGTGCTCATGAGTTTGGTCTGTGGCTGTGTTTTTTTCTTCTGCTCTGTGATCGATTTCACAGCGGCTGCCTGTCATGACTTCTGAAACGGTGTTAAATTTCATGTGAGAAATGAGAAGCTGAAAAGTTGGAGTCAACGGTTTGAATTGACCAAATATGGTCAATTCAAACCGTTGAATTGACCATATTTGGATTAAGGAAACTTTATTAATCACTAAGTACATTTTTTATCTCTTTACTACCCATCATATTATTTCTTCTGTATAGATGTGTTTTGAATTTTTTTGTGATTCTGCTGTAAAGCTACAATATCATGAGAGACATGATTTTGTGTTTATGATATCAAGAGGCAATATGAACCTATACGCAGATGGATTGCTAAATATATCTGTTTAACCAATTATTTATATTTTACCTCAAATATTTTGCTTTTCATTTTTAAAAAGAAACAATTTTTTAATGACCTAATCAAAGTCTAAGACCAATGTTGTGACATGATGGGTTGCTCATGCTTGAAGATTCTGTTGCAAAGTAAGAAAAATAGGAAAAAAATCTCCAGAGATGTAAAAGACTGACTTTTACAACTTTTCCACACAACCACATTGGTTTGGGCAGCTTCTTTTCCTCAAATAAAATCACTATTTTCCCCATTTCTGTTTGATTTTGAAAGTTTGGAATCTGGAGAATTTCAGTGTGGAAAGTAAGCCAAAACTTGAAGAAATTAGTAGGGGACAAACATATTTTTAAAACACTGCAAATAAACAAACTCCTCTAAATAGGTGGTGTTTCAGTTGCATTGTGGGTACTGTAGGAACTTGCTTATCTTAAGTAAGAAGTCGTACAGAAGTTGCTCAAAGTTTATTTATAACAGCTAAAAATAATATTGAGCAACGTATAAATGAGATGAAGGTGTGATTTGCTTTGCAAATTAGAAATACGTTTGCTTAGCTGACAAAATCTTTATCACTTATGAATACCTTCAGATTATTAAAATTATATGACATAGGTTTATTTTTTTGGCTCCAGACTCCTAAGTGAAGAAAAGCATCAACTTGCAGAGGGATAAAGTGAAAACAAGGAGCGAGTCAGGAGTTTCGAATGTGTTGCCCTCTTAAACTTGGAGGCATAGCAAATGGGACAGCTGCCACACATGATTTCAAGCTAACTGTTCACACTGGTGTTTGCAGTGGAAGTTCTATGACTGGCTGTGATTCAGACGGATATAAATCAAACCACAGATGTTGAGCCTTTGGGTCGGCTTACAATCAATTAACAGTGGAAGAGAATAAAAATGTTTAAGACAAGAGGGAGCGTCTCCATAACCTGACATACTGTGTCAGTCTTAAACCCAGGAAGTGTCTAATATATCTAGTTTTTGCTGCAACATAATTTAAATGACCAATCAGATTTAATTTATAGAATCCTTTACTTACAGCTAAATGTGACACAAAATATTTTAGAAGGATTAAAATCAATAAACATGCAAGGAACACAAAAGCTGAACTGAGAATGTAAATAATATTCATTATTATTGTAAGAGGCAAAATCTTTTAGTTTAGTTTTGGTTGTCTGATTGGCTGATTTAAAGGGCTCTCAGCCAAGTCATCTTCAGCGTTTCCACTACAGTCAGAGGAATGGTTTTCAAAAACAGAATCCATTCAATTAACTCCAGCTTTTCAGATTGAAGAGAAAAGTCAGAGGTTAGATGGGTTGGACTCTCCTTAAAAGTTTTTAAAGGCTAAAGTGAGCGGAAAAGCAGTTTTACACACAGCTCTTCCATTGTTGAGGCACAGGGGTGATAACAGCTGCAGGAAATGCCAAGAACAGAAATCTAAGAAGGTGGTGAGCACCAGCTCACCTAAGTCTGACCATCAGAGGGAAATTTAAATCTTACCTCACTGATTGCGGTAACAGTCCAGCCTGCTGCTGGTTCTGTACTGGTGTGCCTTTGTTTTATTGAACACTGTAAGTCTCTCGATACCAGGCAGTCATTGTTTGAATTAGAAAACCTGTCCAAAGCCTGTCTCTCTATTTCAAAGCTAAATATCATCATGCAGGAATAAAATTTAAACGCAGTTGAAACAATAAAGGCTAAAGCTATAAAGTGAAAATTTGGCCAAAAACTTTGTTTTGAATTCGTGTTGATTTCCCTTAACACACCTTCTGTTATAAAATGTGTAATAACTTTCCATAATACAACACAAAGAAAATCTGCCTCAATACTTAACATATTAATAACCATATATATGTTGTCCACTAATTTGACTTTATTGCTCCACCAGCAGGAAAAATGACGTTATATTCCTATGAACTCTCAGCAGCTGCTTTGGCCATTCAAAGCTGCCGCTGAACGTGGCTTTGAACAGTCGATCTGTCAAATATTAACTAGCTTTGGTCGTTAACCTCACAGGGGATCCAGGCTATTAAAAAATTTAAAGGTCTGACTCATATATGAAAATGTGATCTGCTACTGTTTTTGTGTTGTCGGCCATGTCACAGGAAATTTTATTTGGTGGGATTTATTTGGTTTTCGATTAAAGTAGATCCCTGAAGAGTCTGAGTGAAATTGACTTGCTTGAAGAAAGTGGTTTAAAACTGGTTTAAAAATCTATGTTGCACGAACTAGAAAATGAACTTTTGAAAGTCTGAAAGATGTCTGAGTGTTTCTGTATCGTAGGCTTACAGCAAGAGGGTCCAGGGTTTGAATCCAAACCTGGAGTCTTTCTGCATGGAGTTTACATGCTCATGTTTGTTTATCAGTGGTTTCCCTCTGGATATCTCCACATTTCAAGTATTTGTATGTTACATTCATTTTCACAAATTTTCCTTGTTGCCTGTGATGGGCATGACACGTCAACAGTCATATCTCGTCCAATACCTGCCAGAGACATCCATCCATCCATCATATAAACAGTTTAACCCTAAATAAGAGAAGTGAGCTAATTTTATGAGTGAGAATGACAAAACATCTGCTCAATTTTACAGCTTTGATCAAATCATTCACTTCAAGGATCTCTCCACATTAATACAGCCACATTGTATTGCTGAAATTAGCAATTATTATTAAACCATGGCCTTTAGAATACTGAACTTCTCTAAAACTCACAAAAAGCTGAGATGTTATATTCCACACAGAGATCATTTTTATGTTGGCTCATTTTACAACTGAAACAGAAAAGGAAAACATGTTTCTGAACAATAAATTAATGGAGGGACAAATAAAATGTATAAAATTTGACCAGTTATAAATGAGAAGCAATGTTAAAGATATCAAGCTTTTACACACCTTTTTGTTTTGTTTGCACAAAACAAAAACAATGCACACAGTTACAAAGACGAGTTGAATTTTGAATATATTTTTAAAATTACTTATAATTTTGATTGCAAGTTTAAATTTGAAGAATTTTCTAATTCAGCTCCTGACATGACTTGTTTTTTCTTAATGTCTGTAATCATCGTTTTATTTTGATGAATGAAAAGGCAGATCAGATTTCCTTGGCAGCTTTTCTCAAATATGAACACATTTTAAATGCCATCTAGAACGTCATTAATTTTTTCCTTTGTCAGTTATGACTAAGGAACAGCAGGTCTATTATAGAGAAATGTATAGACATTAAATGCATTAAAAAATTTAATGAATGTTTCCAGTCCATACATGCATAAACTAAGTTTTTTGATGCAACTCAGAAATTGGGAAGATATTATTTGAATCATAAAAGGGGCTAATCTTGTAGCTTGCTCCCCCTCCCACTCAATAGAAAATACACTGAGAAATCTATGAGTTGAATTGAAGTTTTACCCAAAGTTTATCAGCTATAGTACAAATGTTTTTCAGCTTAAGGTTTACACATGCAATTCAGTATAATTTTGGTCATTTTAAGGAGGAGCATTCCATGCATCTTAAAATGGAAACTTTGTTATCAAATCTTTTAAATACAATATGTAAATTGACTCAAATAATCAACAGCTGTGGAAAACATCTGCTCATTATGCCAGTCGTCTGCTGCATTCTGCATGTGTGTAAGCCAGACATAGGACAAGTGAATGGGGTTCATTGGCTGACATGCAACTCTAACAAGCCCATAAACAACTAATGGTCCCTATTTGTGTTAATTAATGTAATGTCTGCTGAGCTAATATGACAATTAACGTGACCTTTAATCTGTGTTTCTGCTTCTCTCCCAGGTAGAAAGTTCTTGGAGAGAAGAAGACGACAGATGTCATCACCTATGAAGAGCCTGGCTGAGGCAAAGTGACAGCAGCTGAGAGTTCCCTGTCCAGCAGACGATAATAGAACCTGAAAAAAGAAGGTCCAGATCAATCAAAGAGCTTGGTTTTCCTGAACTGTCCAACAGCTTTCCTTTCCCTTTTCCTCCCACTAACCATTGGAATGGATTCCAGTCTGTTCCCAGTAATGCTTCCTCTCTTCCCCTCCCTCATCCTGATTCTTCTGGCTGGACCAGCCATCCTGACCCCATCGACCTCCAAGGAGCTACAGGTCAGAGGTGAAAGGACACCAAGGGATGGTGACCAGGACGCCATCAAGGTGATTTAAGTTGTTATCGCCAACTCTCAGTGGCCACAGAACAGAAGCACAGAAGTAATTAGATTAAGATTTTAGGATGGATTGAGTTCCTGGCCAAACCAACAGCCCTTATATTTGTGCAGTTGTGTGAAATGTATTTACATAGGGGGAAATGTCAACAATAAAATACATATTCTGATAGCTTAACCAGGTGTTGTTGTTACAGGTGGTGATCTCTGAGGGATGTTCCTCTCAGGGGGATTCATCTGATACGAGCCAAGGAGGTAATACTAATTAATTTGGCATCTGCTGTATATTTAACACTACGACAACAGTGCATGTAATTGGTTGAAGAACAGAGTTCTAATATTCTTCATCACAATATCATGATAAGCTAAGTTTTTTCTTACCCCTTTATTTTAACTCATGACAGTTTTGTTTGCATTTTCCAAATGTTTCACCTCAGGTAAAGAAATCGATCTGGTACCTGGCTCTCCCCTGGTGCTGACCCATAAGATCAAACTGGTTCCGTCAGGGTCGGGGTCTTGTGGATGCGATGCTGACTTTACTTCCTTGCGGGAGCGATTAGAAAGTCTGGAGCGGGAAGTGTCTGACCTTCGGGGGAAGTGTGGAGAAACTGGAGGAAACTGCTGCACCTCAGAGAGCAAAGGTCAGTCAGGTTGATTTTTTTTCCAAGATTAAAATTTTAATGTCAATTTTCAGTCAAATGTTCTGTTTTAGAAAAGTGGGGTTGGATATAAAATAATGTGATCACAGGTCAAAAGTAATTTATTTCTTAATCTTCTCTTGTTATATTGAGCTATTTTACACAGAATGTGAGTTTGTGTTTTTTATCGTTCACTTGTTTGGCTGTAAATTGTCCTGACTAAATGCATTTCTATTGACCTTAAATTTGACATTGTTCACTTAAGTGGGAACAACTTTTGTTTTGGCTCTAGGAGGACAGGTGTTTATTTTGTTTGCCTTATTCAAAGTTGTTTTGTTTCCCAAAACTCTTATGGAAACACTTTCTTTCCATCACATGAGGTCACAAGATCAACAACCAGACAAACTCCTTTTGTTAAACAAACAATAAAATACACTGGCACCCTGTCCAGTGTGTATCCAACCTCAGACCTTATGGCGGCTGCAGATGGGCGCCAGCCTAGATAGAAGGTTATGAACAAAGGATAGTTGGAGAGATGCGTCTAATTTTAGATACAGAGTTATATATTTTTTCAGAAACATAACAAGTGATATTGTGTAACATCTGAATCTTTGATCCTGGTCTCACATATGAACTGTATTTGTTATTTGTGAGGCCACCAATGAAGATGGAACAATTTGGCATATTGATCCTTCCAGAATACGGTACAGTCTCACGCCCAAGTTTAAAAAGGCTTAGTAAACCAAGTTGTATTTATTTTATGCAGCTATAAAGTTTAACAGTCTCTGAAAGAAAAAAAAAGTCTGGAATGTAAGTGGAGAGCAATGAAATGCTTATGACAAGGTTTCTTTTAATTTTCCTAATCAGCCCAACCTGAATTTTGTTCTAACCTAATTAGTGCAAAATACTTAAGTCAAATCTTAAAGTTACCCAAAAAAGTCTGAAAGTAATAACATTTACTTGGGAATCTATTATTGTAGATAATTTAGTCATCTAGATTTAAAAACACAGTCATGTGTGATCAAGAATGTTTTCTATCAATTTGTATTTATTTTTTGTAGAGTATTTGTCATCGATAAAGTAGACCTTTAAGAACTATAGCTTCATTTATGGCCAAATTCTTGCTGAAGCATTTCACTGAGAACATGATAAACTGCCAGAAATCAAGCGATGAGCTAATACAGTTCAGTTTATTACCCACTTTGCTTGATTTTGGCTTAGAAGGAAAACATTTAATTGGGTTGTAGTTTAGGTATGAGTTAGTCTTCAGGAAAGGATTTAAATAAATGTACTGTGAGGTTATGGAAACACAACTTGATCTGCTGCTGCTGCTGTGTGTGAGTGTGTAAGTGTGTTACCCCTCTGTTCGTTGCCCACTGTGATCTCAGTCTCTTCTCACAACAGTGGAGTTCCTCCACCCTCAGTTTCTACAGCAGATACACACACACCCACAGATACATCATCTTTGTACTTCTATACAAAACTGAGCACTTTGCATAGACTTCCATTCATTGTAGTAATTTACTAATTTACATTGCCAGTCTATTTTTAAGCCTAATTTTAACCAAAACTTAATTCACACTGTACCTTTAAATCTAACTAATAAATCCTAGAAGGTTAGCAAAAAAAAGATGAACAAAAACAAAAAATACTTTCCACAAATGACTTTCTTGGTGAATATTATGAAAGTGGTCCTCTATATGTAGTATTTACAAGTACACTCACACACATGCCTCATCACACAAAATAACGTGGTTCTATGCAGCTTAATTGTATAAAATTAGACCTCCACCCCAAGAAAAAATCCTAATGCACAACATAATGTTTCATGTAACTCATGCAAGACACATTCCAACTAATTTTCATCCAAATTGAATCCAGGTTCCTTATTCCAGGTTTTATTACCGGATCATCTTCCACTTCTCTTGCTGCCCTTATTTCTGTCTGTTAAATAAAATCAGCTATTTCCACAACATCATCAAGAAAAAAAAAACTTCAAACGAGGGGATTAATACATCCACCTATTGTCTATAACTGCTTGTCTGGAGAGGTTTGGGAGGGAACCATTGCCTATCTCCAAAGATAAAGAAGTTTAAGAGGATGTGTGATTACATGTAGCTGTTAAATCAACTGGCATATCAAGTCAGCTAAATCACATCACTTTAAGAAGAAGGCTTAAAGTGTATGAAGAGAAAGGTCATCATTGGAGTGGATATCTCCCAGTTTACTGAATCCCAGTCATTAAGCGTACAGCACACATGTGGGATGTACAGGACATAAATACATCTGTACATATTTATATATTTTTGCAGTTGTTCAACTTTATTCGACAAATCTAACCGAAGCCTTTGTCTGGGTCTATCCATTTTCTTTAGGTGCTGGCTGCTCCATAAAACCAGAAAAGGAGGACTGTCCCAATGAGTGCAGTGATCAGGGTCGCTGTGTGGAGGGCAAGTGCGTCTGCTTTCCAGGCTACAGCGGACCGGACTGCAGCGAGTCCGGCTGTCCCGGCAACTGCAAAGACCACGGGAGGTGCGTGAATGGAGAGTGTGTGTGTGACCCTGGTTTCTCTGGTCCTGACTGCTCCCAGAAAGCCTGTCCTGACAACTGCAGCAATCGTGGGAAGTGTGTGAACGGCAAGTGTGTATGCAACCCTGGTTCCACAGGTCCGAGTTGTTCTGAAGAATCATGTCCTAAAAACTGCAACAGAAGAGGAAGCTGCGTTAATGGCCAGTGCGTGTGTAACAATGGATTCACAGGTCCAGATTGTTCCAAAAGGGCCTGTCCTGGAAACTGCAACAACAGGGGGCGCTGTGTTAATGGTAAATGCGTCTGTGACTCGGGCTCCACTGGTCCTGACTGCTCTGAGGTCACCTGTCCTGGAAACTGCAACAACAGGGGGCGCTGTGTCGATGGCAAATGTGTTTGTCATGATGGTTTAACTGGCAAGGACTGCCAGGAAAAGACATGCCCTAATGACTGTAACGACCGTGGGAGATGTGTAGATGGAAAATGTGTCTGTGACAACGGGTTCACCGGTACTGACTGCACTGAGGTCACCTGTCCCGGAAACTGCAACAACAGGGGGCGCTGCATTGATGGACAGTGTGTTTGTGACAGTGGTTTCACAGGTGCTGACTGCTCTGTAAAAACTTGCCCCGACAACTGCAGCAGTCGTGGAACATGTGTTGATGGCCGATGCATCTGTGAGAGCAGCTTCTCAGGCGATGATTGTTCCGAGTATGTTTGCCCTGAGAACTGCAACAGCAGGGGGCGCTGCATCGATGGACAATGTGTTTGTAATGAGGGATTCACTGGTGAAGACTGCTCTGAACAGGGTTGCCCCAACAGCTGCAACAGCCGTGGGAAATGTGTGAATGGGAAATGTATTTGTGATGTCCCGTTCACCGGACCGGACTGTTCTATTAGAGGTTGTCCCAATGACTGCAGCAACAAAGGGCGATGCATCAAAGGACAGTGTGTTTGCCGGCGAGGATTTACTGGACCGGACTGCAGCCAGTGCAAAGAGGGCATGACTGGGCCAAACTGTAACATCGGTAAGTCAGAGTCACTGTAATCTATAGCTATGTCTTCCTTAATGTCTTTTTAAGAAAGACATTAAAGAGTAGGCTTTGGTGTGGAAAAACAAGGTACAAATGACCAGTAAAAAAGACAGATTCTCTGATGTGAACTTATGTCCCAAATATTGAGCCAAGCCATTTTAGATTAGGCATTTAGTGCTTAAAAAAGTCTCATTACTACAATTCTTTAAAACAGTGTGAAGAGGCCTCAGTATGGCTGCACTTGTCTTTGCTATTATATCTGATTCCTCATTCTTCTCATGATCAGCCTGATGTCAGGAAACATAGAGCTTCAGCCCCAGAGCAATTAAGGGAAAAGTTAGAACCCTCACCATTACAATCAATCTTTCGTCAGATGTTTTTTATGCACACGGCAAGTTACACTCAATGTAAAGACTGTTTTACTTGGCACACAATTCATCTTTGTGGTCCTTTGAAATTCATCCCTGTCCTTTGAAAGGGATCAAATCCAAATTAAATCACTGACAGGCAAAATACTATTTTGTTCACTGCATTCTTTTTGAAATTGTATGTTAATATTCCTTCTGTAAAGACGAAACTAACAAACGTTTAACATTTTAATTCATTTGTATCCAAAGTGAGAAACCTTACCTCTCTAGGCAAAGGAGCAATGATCAACAAACAGAGATTATTTTTTCCTTAAAATTTCTCTATAACAAATTTTGAAATTACTAATTCCTTCTGCTCCAGAATAAATTTGTATCATCATCAGCCAGGTTACTTTGATCCTGTGCAATTGCACTTTCTTGCTGTTGTTGTTTTCAAGGGATGTTGCCAGGGTGTGTTAGCACATAAGCGCTCATGGAGCCGGTTAAAGCTGCAATCATTCCACTGACGGAACCGTTTCATTAACAGTGGAGCAGAACCAAGACCCATTGCCCATAAAAATGCCTCATACTTCTGTGTAATGGGTGACTGCAATGCTCGAGTCTGACACAAGACATGAGTGTGTTTTAGTGTGTAATGTGCATCTCCAAATGTGTAGAAGCATTTACAGGACATAATGGAGGGATCTCCCACAATCTAGAGTCCTCTGGTGGAAAAACTAAGTGGGTAGCATAAGCTTTCCATGTAATTTGTTGTTGGAATTTGTGCAAAAATACTTGGATCTCAAAGAAAAGAAAATCAACAGTTGGCCAGCTGAAAAAAACATGGGAAAGAATACTGAAGAAGAAGCTTACATTTTAAGACATAACTATACACGGACCTTTGATAGTTGTTCAAGATAAAGTTTCACATTTAAACAAAAAATGTCCAGCCTGTTGCACTTATTTTTAGGTATTTGAGTGAAATGTAGTAGTTGAATGTAATCCTAACTTATAAGCAAATACACAAGAATATTTACTAAATAACAAGACAAGTAGAAAAAGGGTAGCTAAATATGCAGTAGAGCATTTTGTAAGATTTGGTTTAAATCAGTAACCAGGTGGCAAAAACATTTATAAATGGTGTAAAAAGGCAAAAAGAGCAAACAGAAACAAAATACTAAAAGAGTTGCTAAGCTACTGAAAACTGCATTTAAATTCCAACATACTGTTCATTAGATAAAACTATTCAGACTATAGTTCTAATAAAAGTCACAATCAGATTATAAATGGATGTAATTTTCTAACAGACATTCATGACCTGATGTCAAAGAAAAAACAACTTCCTGGCTTTGAATGTTTCATGGTTGTTAAGCTGCACAAGCAAAGCCCTTTTACAAAGATCAACTGGTGCCATGGTTAGATGCATTAAAAATGATATATTTTTAAAAATGTGTCTGTGAGAAATTCAAGTGTGTATCTCAGAGCTTTGTTTGTCCTGAGCAGAAGAAGGCTTAAAGTGTATGAAGAAAAAGGCAGATTTTCAGCCTAAACTTGTTATGCAGATTGCAGTCTAATAACTATAGAATAGTATTTGTGAAAGGAAGGCTTAAAGAGCAAAAAAACCCTTTAAAAATCCCAAGTAATGTCCAAGGCTTAGTCCTCCCTTATATAAAAGCTTTATTCTCTGACAAGAAGAAAACAACTAGGCTGTCCTGAATGTTTCCAGTAAAACTGGCATGACAAAAAGATCTTGCTGGAGATGTTTATTTTATGCAGTTCAGTGAATAGGATTCTGGAGATCTTCACCTTAAGTAAACAATAGTGCTCCAGGTTGTGACTACATCTTATTATGTGGAGATGTTGCATCAGGCCTCCCTATTTGATGGAGGGCCTCATCTGTATGACAATAACTGGGTCTTTCAATAAGACAATATTGCAGTTAACAACCCCTTTTCTTGTTTTGGACTATATTGAACATTAGTGGTTCTTGCCTGGATGTTTCCACGGTTGAGCAGCTCTTTCTGTTTTCAACACCTTCCCTAAAGACATAGAGAGACTTATTAGGTTACATCCTCTTTTTTACACAATCCTAACTGTAGACAACAAACTTGTTCACATACACAGCTGACAGATCAATTATAAATATATTTTTCTTTCTTTATTTAGTGGATGTTCAACAGTTCCAAATCAATTTTGAAAACTTGTTGAGGAAGGATTTCAGCTCCAGACATTAGATTTTTTTGTGGAGTCATCTTCATCACATGGAGAGTTTATCCCACCAACCTTGTGGAAACACATGAAGCATTTCTAAAATCTTTGAAAATGGATAACGACGGCAGTGGGGCCACTCACAACCGAATCGTAGGTCAAAGATTTTTTTCATTCGTTTTTGGATTTTCATCAGGAGTATAAAAAGTTAGAGAAATTCTGGATTTTATTGGTTTGTGAAAATGTAACATTTTTTATCGATTCACTCTTGACTGAACCCTTTTAGAACATCAGAATTATTTCATATGTTCACTCAAAAATATTTACAAATACATTTCATTCATTTAATATTTACCAAAACAGGAAGAGACAATAAATAGATTGATGTCTCTGTTTTCCCATGTGTTTCCCTGCAGAAACTTGGTGTAGATGTACATCTGGTTGCTTTTTAACCAGAACTTCACATATTTAAAGTAATGAAGACACTGGAGAATGATAAAAAAAAAACTGCTTTCAGATTTCAGTTCAATGCTTTTGTGATCTTCATGTTGGATTTGGATAATTGCTTAGGGGAATATTACATCATACTCTCAGTTAGTGGTGAGTTTTCAGTTCTTTTTTATGAGGGCCTTGCTGCAGTAAAACAAGCCTGTGAATTATTATCTCAGTAAGCCATTGTTTTGTTCAGTTATTCATCAGTGGGGGGCTCCACTGTTTAGAGATCCTAAACTTTTAGAATGCACTAAAGTAGTGAAAGGAACTAAATTAGTGCAATAAACAGCTGATGGCACTTTGGGCGAAGTTATTCTTCACAGATGTTGAATCTGTCCTCTGTAGGTGTGGAGATCTAAAGAATTTGTGGAAATATGAGCAAAATAAATAGCCAGCATGACAGTGCTGCACTCTTGATTTCTAACAAAAGGTTCCTGGTATTATGTCTCTGCTGAAATGCCTCTTTACAATCTGAAACGTTTCTCCCTAAAGGGAGTATCTGCAGCTCCAAAAGTTTCTGACTAACTGTGGAAGAGGAAGCAGAGATTGTATGAGCTGCTCAGCAGCTCCACGGCTTATCAGCTTAATAAACACATTTTACATTTGATGTGCAGCTCCTCTCGTTCTGAGCAGAAAACTTACATGTGTAATTTGGAGGTGTGTGTCCTCCTCTCTGTAAAGAAGCCTAGTTGTGGCTCTACATTTATAGGTATGGAGATAAAGGATGTTTTTTTTCACTTCTTGCCAATATTCACGTCCAGCAGTATTGCAATAATTAGTTGGGGTTCTACCAGCTCAATGTTGGCATCAGGAGGTTTCAGCTTTGGCTTGAAGTTTGTCCATCCATTATTCTGGTAGATCAGTCCAGTGTGATGGGGTACAGTCTGTATTTTTTGCCTCAGCCACATGACTGGAGATGTTTATTGCACACCTGATTATTCGTTTTTTACATTTGCTCTATTCTGGGTTTGGATTCAACCAACTCCCGGTAAAAGTATCTGCGTATTCCCAGTTTTATTTAAAATACAAAGACAGAATGTCAGCCGCATGATCCAAAACCAGACCCTGGTGAGTTTTAAGTCCTAACCCTGGATGTGACTCTTAATGACAAAACCACCCTGTATCATCCGAACTGCATCACTTTCAAACAGAGCAAACAGTTACAAAACAGTTTTGTATTCAATGTGCTGAGTAGCAGATGGCTTAGGATTTAGTTGAAGAATAATGCAAATACATACATTTACTGATACGTGTTTGGAAAATATAAACATCAAAGTAGATTTTTTGAGGGGTCTAATTAAGTTTGTTCTATGGTGGTGGGTACAGAGGGAATATGTTTCCTGATTCTCATTTACTGCTGTTTTAAACGGTACTCACGAGAAAAGAAATGTTCATCTAATGCATAAAATACAATTACAGTTGCAATATCTGATTTGATAACTTTAATGGTTATAAGAGAGAGAATACACACTAAAACGAAACTGAATCATGGACCCAGAAGTGCTTTCTATGTTAAAGAAAAGTATAAAGTTAAAGGATGGAGAAGAGGAACATTAAGCTGTTGGCAGCAGCATTTTAGATGATGCCACCCTCCAGGGAGGCATCACAACTAAAGAGAACGTCAGACCAGATGTAGCTTCTTGAAGACCAAACAAAAATGGAGAGAAAGCAGGAAGTTAAAAGTTGAAATAAAAACAAATAATGCAAGCTGGAGAGTTACTGAAACTGTAGTATGTTTCCTTTTTGTTGCAGCAGTGTAGAAAAGAGAGTCCATCCATCCATCCATCCATCCATTTTCTTGCACCCTTGTCCCTTAGTGGGGTCGGGAGTTGCTGGTTCCTCTCCAGCTGACGTTCCGGGCGGTAGGCAGGGTTCGCCCTGGACAGGTCGCCAGTCTGTCGCAGGGCAACACAGAGACACACAGGACAAACAACCATG
>CAEGAF010135272.1:0-22674 GCA_903067075.1 Micropoecilia bifurca | reverse complement strand
CTCATGAACACAGCGGTGGTTGAGTAGCTGATTTAAACTCCTGCTCTGATCTCTGTCTGTCTTTGAGTCGCTTTTTTGTTGTTAATGAAATCGAAACGCACTGAATTGCGCAACACCTTGTTGAAACAATAATTACGGAGATGATTAATTTTAACATGTTTCGTTGATTTTTTTTTGTTATGGTTATTCTTTTTTAATGAAGCTAAAAACGTTTAGGATCTTAGTGAATATTTTGATAAGCTTGTCAGAAGAGGAAGTTCTGGTCTTCCGTCCTGGAAGCTATCAGTTTGTCACCTGCTGCCGAGATCGACTCAAAACCTTTCCGCGATCGACCGGTCGATTGCGATCGACGTAATGAGCAGCCCTGATTTAGACTATACTAGATTAGGCCTGTCACAATAGCAAATTTTGCTGGACGATAAATTGTCCCAAACATTATCGTGACAACTGATAATATTGTTGTTTTGATACCATGTTCAAGTAATATAATCAGTAAACTGTAATTTTTGACATCCGTTTAACACAGAAAATGTAAAACATATTAAATGTCCAAAAGAAACCAACAAAACAAGCGAAACAACAAAATGGATATTATAGCCTCTGTAAAGAAAATTGTCCTTTAAAAAAGGGATTTTTTTTCATCCAGTTTTTGGTAGAAAGAGACGTACAAGTAAAATTATTGAGCTAGTTTTAATTTATCGTGCAATTAACTGATTTATTGAGACATTATCTTGTCAAATAAAGCTGGTTTCAGACTTTCTATATCACAACAGCCTTGCATTTTAGCATAGCTCTGCGTATGTTTTAGCTTTCCTGTCATTATGACTTACACTACATTAAAGAAGGGGGCTTTTATTGTTGTGCCGATCAAGAAACAGCCCCGAGCTCAGGTTCTGCTGGCCTCAGCGACGGGCACATTCGACGGAGGAGGGCGAGGCGATGGGAGGGTAAAATAGTTGATAATTGCTGCATTGATCGGCCACAAATGACACAGATGGTGCTGGAAAGTTTCAATGTGGAAGACGTACATGCAATTACTGCAGTACTGTGGGACCCAATCACCTCGCTTGTGCCTGACTGGTTGCCTGCTGGTTTGTTTTTCATCGTTTTTTTGTTTTTTTTTTATGTTTTGTTGTTTTTTTCCCCCCCTTCCAGTATGTCGTCTGATTGAATTAGTGCTGGGTGGCGCTCATCTGAGGAAATGGAGCTGTGATTGTTTCAGCATGCGGGTTTGGGATGCCGCTTCAACACTCATGTAGTTTCATAGATCTCGTTAAGGGGAAAAGATGGGAAAAGAGAAATGACGCCTAATATTCTATGATTGCTTAGTGAATGCTTGACTGGTGAAGTTGTTTCTCCTTGTGTGGGTTTTAAGCTGTCCTGATAGTTCTCTGCGGTCCATAAATCTGATTCCCCGCCAGGTAATCGGATAACTGCCCTCGGCTCCGGTCCTTCAGGATCGACCAATCAAACTCTACCGGGTTAATGGCGTGGAAATCGCCGGGCTTTTAAAAACAACGCTTCCTTTTCATTGTTAGAGGAGAGTTTTGTGATTGAAGAAACATCTGGAGATCGTCATCTTTGTCACCGCAGACGTCAATATCTCTTTCGGGCTTTTAGCCGATCTGTCTGGTTGATTTTAAAGCCAACGATTATTCTATCGATTATTCTGACAATTAGTCCGATTTTTTTTCAGCTAACCACTTAAACTTTTTTTTTAAGAAATGCATTAAAAGATGCAAATAAACAAATTATTTTAAAAAAATGGTAATAAACATTTTATTGCCTAAAATGCAATAACGATATTCCTTTACTGTAGTTTTCGTCATTGGTCATAAAGGATGGATATGCAGCTAAAGCAATGTGTTTTTAACATTTCTAACAAAATTGCAAGAGTAATATTATGATGCTATTTTCATAATACTATGATTTTATACTCGAAGTATGGCTTTATTCTAATTATGTTGACTATTTGTGTAATTTTACGACTTATAATTTTATTATCTTTTGTAATCTTATGACTTTATTTTCATAATTTTATTTTTACCTTTTTTTTATTGTTTCTTAGTCTGATTCTAACATTCTGCCATTCTCTAACAAGCAGCCAAAAACAATAATAATTAAAAAAAAATACAGGGTATGTAAACATGAGCACAACTGTAAACACGTTTAAATGTTAAAGCCAATCAGCAAAACAATTGAGAAAATATAAAAACTGGACATCATTACTGCACATTTCCATGTATGTGTTTACTTATTTTTCAACTCGGTTACAAATTTTGCATTGTGTGATAAACCTCCTCAATTACTGCCTTTTTTTTTAAACAGGAGCATCAAGCAAACTCTCCAGAAAGTGACATAAATGAGCTTTTGGACATGGAGTCACTCTGGGACTTTAAAATGAGCTAAAGTGTGAAAGAACGAAGCAGACTGGAAAACCCCCCACTAACGTTATGGCTCAAAATGAGACGTTTTATCATCTCTACTCATTTCTTTTGCTGTAATAAAAGTGAAAATGAATGTCCTGAGAGAAATGTGACAGGCGGCCAAGAAAAGGAGGACCGTGGTGTGTGTCAGCAGGGGCGTCCTTTACACAGCCTGATCCGCTTGTCAAACAGTTGAAGGACACGTTTTTCTGTCCAGAGTCCTCCCACTCGCAGCTGCTCCCAAATAATCAGCATGTGTCTCATGTCCTGTGTGCATATTTATGCATCGATGTGAGAGTTTCTACTCTTTAGCTCTACCTGGGTATTTCCTCCTGTAAGCGGTTTCAGTGTCTGTCCAGTCGCTCCGTCTTCTTATTGAGACGTTTCCTCCTGGAGGCGGCAGTTGTCTGCTTGTGCTGGGGATCACAGTGTGGCTCCGCTGTCGTGCCAATTTGAGACTCCTTTCGGCCAAAGAAAATTCTAATATTTCTTTTCTTCCCACACTTGCAAGAAAAGTCTAGCATCTGAAATTGAAAGATGGAAGCTGATTCCCCAGAGACAAACGTTTCCATGTAGGAATCGTTTCAGAAAGGCTGATAAAGCCTCAGCAGATTTCATGTGGAAGTTTCAGTGACCTTTGTGATTGATGGTGTCGTATGAGGGCCATTATAGATTGAAGAAAAAAAGGAGGAGTAAATTTCTGCCAAAAATCTAAGAAATTTTGAGAATATTCTCTGGAATTTTCCAGAAAAATGTGGATGTCTGTGTTTGTAAAGTCGAAACTTTGCAAGAAAAACTCAGGATTTCGAGATTAACCAGAGACAAAGAGATTTCTGAGTTTGAAAATGTGAGAGGAAATTTTAAATTTTGAGATTTATATCAAACATTTTCAAGACAAAACTTGGGAATTTTTGAGTTTGAATAGTTGAAAAATGTTGAGATTGATGGAAATTTTCAAAGAAAAATCAAAAATGAGAGTTAGAAAAGTCAAAACTTTACTAGAAACCACTGCAAAACTTTAGATTAATGTCTATTGACATTTCCATGTTATCTTTTGGAAAATTTCTAAGCTTAATCTCAAATTTTGCATATTTTAGACTTTAGAATTTTTTGTTACTTTTTAGATTTGGAAAATTCCATTTTTTTTCTCAGTTTTTTGATTAATCTAAACATTTCTGACATTTTTGGCATTCCATGTAAATTGTAATTCCACACCCACAAAATATTAATGTACACAATGTGTACAACAGTGGTCCCCAAAGCCCGTCCTCAAGGGCCAGCATCCTGCATGTTTTAGTTCTCTGCCTGGTGGTAGTAACAACCTGTTCAGCATCTCAATGTTATTCTTAATCCTACTAGTGACCCATCATTTGATCCAGGTGTGTTAAACCAGGGAGAACTAAAACATGCAGGATGCCGACCCTCGAGGACTGACTTTGGGGACCACTGGTGTCCAGTTAAGTTGTAAGTAAATAAGTAGATTCAATAAATCGTACTTCTTGCTGAATTACGACTTCATAAAAAGCCCAACAGTTTGACTCTTTGTTTCAGTTCTTGTGCTTCTGTCATCTTCAGTTATGCAGCAGCAGCAGCAAGGGTGTTGCTGCTTTCTCCTCGTCTGAGGGAAGTTTGATTTGAATGTTTATTAGATTTTAGCGTTTCTTTTGGGGGGATGTGGAGGTCGTGCTGAGACTGTAATTAATTTCTGCTGTGCTTTGGCTGGTGTCTCCAGATGGCCCTGTGATCTGGCGGATGCTGACCTACCCCCCGACTCGCCGGGCTCTGGTGGTGGGATGCGGCCTTCAGATGTTCCAGCAGCTTTCGGGAATCAACACGGTCATGTGAGTGTGAATGCGAGGCGTGGGAAACAGTTTGCTCTATATTTGCAGTAAACGCACAGCAGGGGCAGTTGCAGTCACTTTAGGCTTTTAATAATTTATTTGCACAATTGTTTTTTTTGTTTGTTTGTTTGTTTTTTTTAACTTCAAGGTGGGCTAATGACATAAGAAACTTTCCTGCCATCTTTATGGAATTTTTTTAAATAGCAGTGGAGTACTTTGATGCAAAAATATATATGTATAATCTTCTTGACGGGTGCAGACTGCTTCCTCTAACTTGGCAGGCGGATTTATTAATATACATGTATGTGTTTGTTTATTGTAACTCGGGTGCAAATTTCTAGCTTTCACCTACTGTGCTCGATGTTGCTAATATGCATCATACCTACATTTACACTTATTGTGTGTGCAGTAGTCAGAATAACAGTCTCTAATGAACTTGCCATCAGATTGACAGAAACAAAACACTTTTTCTTTACATAACTCGATTTAAATTCAGGCAGTAAGGGGTTAATGTGGAACTTGCTTCACTGTGGACATTCGTACTGAAGTTTGAGTTAGCAGCAGGCTTCTTCCCGATCACTATTACTATTATTTTATTCATTTGAATTCCCAGTCTGGGTCGTATGGTTGAAACTTTGGCACAACTAGTGTTACAGTGTGAAAGCTCTGACCTCTGCTGCTCCGAAACTCCACTTTCCAATAAGGTTGATTTCATGTTAACTTCTACATGCTGGAACATTAGACACCCCACTCAAACAAAACCCTCGTATTCAGTCTATTATGAACCTACACCAATATGACTTTGCCACTCCAAACAGAAAAAGAGGATTTCTTGTCTTTTCAGCCCTGGGATTAATCAAAACACTACGAAAAAGCTGTCAGACATTCCCTTTCAGCACACAAGATCAAGAAGAATGTGTTTGCCACGGCATCCCTCTATCAAATCACAAAACATTTCTTTCATCCCTCCAAGCCCATCCTTCACATGGGAGCAATAGCCTCGGCGCATTAATGTCTGCGAGCGGACGGCCCCCCCTGCCCCTCTCCATGCCTCCTTTCTTCTTCTTTATCGCTCCGTCTGAGCAGATTGTATCATCCGTCTGTGTCCCGCCCTCCCCTCCGAGACGAACTATATTACAAGGCTTTGTAAACAATCGGTGGATGTGCGCTGTTGCCTGGCAACCGGCGGACCGGTGCGCTCGAGCGGGGTGTGTCTGCGCGCGCGTGCTGGAAATGTGACACCGTGCGTTATGACGTGCGGATGTGTAGATTCCAGACCTTAGGCAGGCGGGCTTGACGGCTGAACGGATAGGAAGGTATTCAGAGGATAATAGCGTGCAGAAGTTGAGCTTTTATTACCCGAGGTGAAGCTCGGGATCTGTCACTCCTCCACGTCTCTCTGTGAATGTCTGTCTATTGATCGTCCGTCTCTCTGGGCGTGTATTTATCTTCATCTCCTGCTGTCAACTCACTGAACAGCGGGCAGGACAAACTAAATCTGACACCGGCCCCGTCCGCCTATCTGTCTCTCTCACTTCCGCATCTGCCAATCTCTTAGTCAGTCTGAAAAGTGAAAAGGTCCACCTGCTGGGGAGGCTGCAGCTACACGGGTCCGTCTTCTTTAAGCAAATCTGAACGCTGCAGAGGTTACATAATGTTTACGCTGCTCATTAAGATGCAGTTCAGCTCTATAAATTGAAGACAGATTCCCCTTTTGGTTTTGTGGACAACGTCATTGAATTACCTGAGTTATCGCTACTTGCTTTGATGTTGATTTGACAACGGAAAAAATGAGGACACCTCATTGAAATGTTCGCATATCAATATCTGACCTTTTTTTTAGTCGTCTCTAAACAAAAGATATTGAAAATGTAATTTTAGTTATGTAAAAAGTCAGGACACCCTGCTGCCTTTTAGTTGGTGGAAGTAACTTAGGTAAAGCCTGTTGTCAAATCTCCCTCTCTTTGTTTAGGGTATTTGTTCGTTGCGGGTTGCCATGTTCAGTTGACGCTGGATGGATTTTTCCACCACAGTTGAGACAAAGGTTTTTTACCTCAAGGTTTGACCATGGAATTAGTGAAAGGCAAAATAAATCTCATTGTGGCTAATTGGGGAAGAAGCCACGTCGGTGGAGAAGAGGTTTAAGATACTTCTTGTAGCCAAGTGACAATCTATCACAGTCTGAGGGAAGTTGGACTCACTTTGTAGTACCAACTAAATATATTTGAGAAGCTTAATGCTGTTCCACTGTTTTCTCTGGAAAACTTCACTCTGAGCTTCATGTTGCTTCTTGTAGTCAACGAAAGAGTTTGATAGAGGTCACACAAGAAGAATAAAGAAGCAGAAGCAAAGCTGACTTGATGTGTAAGCTAATCAACATTTTTTTCCAAAGCAACATTCATTGGTGACATCTTCACTCTGAAATGTTACTGTAATATTATGAATCTTTACGCTGAGGTTCGTTAGCATATTGCTTAAATCAAGTCCATTAGAAATAAAAGAAATATCAGTATGTGTGTTCACCTTTAGTATGAGAAGATTGAAAATCTTACAACATTGTGCAAAATGCAACATCAGGAGCCTTTTGTGGTAGATGACAATATCATATAGCCCTGATGGGACGGATTCGTACATTACATAAATAGAAATCACTCAGACTTAAAATTAGCATAAACAAGTGTGATTTATTTATTTATTTTAGCTATAAGATGTCAGTTTAAGTAAACTCACTTTGATCTTGGCCTCCAAATTTTAGCTTCCCAAACTGAAACAGCTCTGTCTGCTCTAAGCACACAGTAGTCCTCAAGTTAGGAGTCTTTCCAATCATCTTGTGTGCCGAGTGTTTTGATTAATTAGAGCCGTTGCAGATTTGCAAGTGTCTTTGTAATATGACATAGTGATGGTGTTATAGGTCAAACAAATACAAGCAGTAGTTATTAAACTTAAATGTTACACTGTCAAAACAGGTGAAGCATAATTACCTGAAAAATAAGAACAAACATTATTTGTTATTAGCTGCTCCAGCTAATATTTTTTTATCAGTAATGCTAATTAGTTTTGCACTTAAACATAAAGTGGACCGTATCTTCCTCCTGTGGACTTGCCCACAGGTATTTGGATTATAGCTTTGACACATTGCCTTTTTAAATTATATGTAACAGTTTTTTTTTTAACTGGTGATGAAACATGAAGGGCAATTAGGGATTCTGGATTTCATCCCCGTGAAATGTGGGACCGGATGATCAAGAGATGGAAACGTCCAATTAGTGGACGACTTGTTCGGCTCACTGCTCTCCAAACTCATGCAAATATCCTCTTTACTTACCCCTACAGAAAATGGTTAATTACATAATGAAAAATAAATAGAAAACCAAACTGGAGCATTTGAGATGATGTAGGATTTAAAGTTTGATGTTTTTTATAGATCAACAGTGTTCAGTGTTGGTGTTAAAGGGCTGCATGGTTTAAAGGTTTTGCATGAATCAAATGAATGATTCATCATTACCAGTCCAATGCATAAGTTAAAACATGCCACAGCAGAGATATGTCTAAGATGCGCAAGATACCCGTCCTGGAGGGTTGGAGTTGGTAGACCATTGTTGTAGATTTCCTCACATTGCCTCTTTGGCTACATTCACACATGATGTCATGTTGCTCGATTTTGGTTTTTGCTGGAATACTTTTTTTTTTCATGGTCGTTCAGTTTGCGACCAAAGAGACCCGCATTTCCAGAAGAAGAAAGTTGAAGTTACACAGTGTAGCACCGTTTGCAGCACTAATAATGGACACCGTCATCCATGGACAAGCTGGCAGCATTGTCACAAGATCCAAACAAGATGAAGGAAGCTAAAAAAGTGAAAGCACAACTATTAGAAATTGTATTTTGTACCGCAATGCCTGAAACTTCAATAGAGAAGTCTGTTTGGATGTGAAGTCAGAGCAGCGGTGGGAATGTGATGTGCTTCATTAACAGACTCCTCTCAGAGTTATGATTTTCAGTGATTGTTGACCTCTGGATTTACCGTGTCAGAGTTCTTCTGATGCAGACACAAACTTTCAGACCACAGATGCTTTGAAAACAGTCGGATACGGATCCCATTTAGTAACACATACGGATGTTTTTTGCCAAATTGACTCAGACATGAGATCTGAAACTCAAGGTTTTGGACTCAAGACCTATTTCATACTGGACTTAATTCAGCCTCAAGGTGTGAGTTTTGAGGATTTCATGAAAATCAATATTAGTGTTTTATGATCTGGGATTTAAAATTAGACTAATCTTGAGGCTTGGAATTAAGAATTTGAGATGGGAGACCCGACTAGGATTTAGGGTTTGAGACTTCAATTGGACCTAACTCGTGAATCTCAAGACTTGACTCAGGCTCTAAGTTTGGCACTCAAGATTCGACTTGAATGAGAAGTTTGAAAAATGATTTTTTTAAGCATGACTCGAAAACTGGTGAAATGGGTAAAATCCAGCAGGATACTTCTGTTACATGAACAACTTTTTTATCATTTTCTTTAATTAAAGAACATAAAAAACTTTGACAAATTTCATTTTCCTTTTAATATGACAGCAATGAGGTGAGCGCCATCTGGACTTTTGCAGTTTGAGACGCTACATAAGCTTTACTGCGAAGTGAGACTGAGTCAAAAAGCAAACAGACACAAGGATCATAAATGTCAAGACGTGTATAAGAATAAGAAAATGTGTGAAGAAATAACCCTAATTTTCTTGATTTCCTGCCTCAGTAAACACATTCCTAATGGGTTTGTGGTCTCAGTCATTACTTCTTCTTTTTTTTTTTCTCCCCAACTCGACACGATGTTTATTTGCTAAATTACGGTCCTGTTTGGAGAAAAATAAAGGTTGGAGTGGTTTATGGTGGGAAATTATTAAGATTGGCAGATTGTACCACTGGGCTTCTGTCACCCATGCAAAGTCGCCGTTTAAGGCTTGTTAGTCAGTCAGATATAAACGAGGTCTGAGGTGGCAGTAAATCACCACGGCCTGGAGACGAGCTTCTCCAGCTGCTTCAGCCGATTAAACCACCAGGTCTGGCATCAAGAAAGAAAAGAAAAGGGCTGTAAAGGAGCGTGGCAGACCGTCAAAAGAAATGCAAACGACTCTAGAAAGGCACATATTGTCTGTCGCTGTGCTATTACACTCTGGTCTCTCATATCAGGGACTTGACAGAAGAAGATTGGCTGAGTTCACAGATTTTTTTTTTTCCTCTTCCTTTTCAGTCAAATATGCTCTAAAAAAGCCTGAAGTTCCCTCAGTTAGAGCTGAAGTAGAAATGTACTGCAAATGAGTCCAAGGAGCTGACCGGAAGGGCAAATTGTAATGGAGAGGTTGGAAAGTACACAGGCACAGAAAAGTGGTCAGCGATCATCTCATATTGGCCCGTCTATTTCCACTTAACATTACTGGTATTATCTCCACCCTTACAAATTTCTTGTGTTTCTGGAGACACTGGTCAGCAGTGGTTTTGATCGTCCACGGATGCCATATTTGTTCGGTATCAACTCTTGGAGGTATTTCTGTTTCCTATTTGTGGATAATGAGTTGAGATATGGTTTGATGGAGCCCCAACGTCTTAGAAATTACTTTCTAAGATGTGAGAATGACTTTATTTGTCATCTGTCCTCGATTTATTTTTCTTTTTTGTAAATTGGAGCATGATGTGTGGGGTTTATTCGTAATGAATGGAAGCATCAAGAGAACTGCTTATTTGTATTTCGTCCTGTCATTCTTGTGTGATGTTAATTTCTAGTATCTTAACAATACGCAGGAACGGCTCTTCAGACCTCGGGTGCCAAGGAAATTCCGACTGAATTCAAACCACGCCTCTCAGATTTCAGCATTAAAAAGCAGCTCACACGCTCAGAGGTGCTGTTTGGACGATCCGACGTGCCGCTTCATTCCCACACTCGCATACGGAACACACTCGGCCCTGGTCTGCATGCTCAGATGCAAATTAGTTCTCCCATCAGCGGCGGTGTGCCAGCTAATGACATGCATTTATGCAAACAAACTTAGATGAAGTTCATCTTTGTGGAGCAGTGAAAATCCACTGACACAAGCACACACAGCACCGAGGGTAATGACATCTCGGATGAGCCCACACAACAAATGAGTGGAACCAGTTTAGCGGCTTCCGCTAACATGGGTGACAAGTGGGTAAAATGACTTCCTGTCTCCATTAAGTAAAGGCTCCATTTTTAATGACTCTGCTTGTGCACAGATACAGCCATGCGTGGTAGATTATTATTTTATTTCACATCCACCTGTTGAAGCTACGGGGTCTTGCAAAGGTATCCGCACCTTTAATCGGATGACATCCACTAACCCAATGTATATTATTTTGATTTTACATGGTTGAGGGTGGCGTGGTCCAGGACCCATAAAAATACATGTTTTCTTTTCTTTTTCATTTTGCATCTTTTGCTAATACTACAGGGTTTATCTGTCCATTGTCTATACCTGCTCATCCACGCATTAGGGGCTGGTGACTATCTCCAGAGGCCTTTGGGCAAGAGGCAGGGTAAACCCTGGGCAGGTCAACATTAAGGACAAACAACCATGCATACATTAACTAAAGACAGTTTATAGAAGCCAGTTGTACCATAAATCATGTTGTTGAAATGTGGGAGAAAGTCAGAGTACCTTAAAGGGGAACTAAAGGAAAACATGCAAAACATAAATCTGCAGTTGAATAATCCTGCATCTGAACAGGAGACACATCTCTCCATTTCGGTGTTATAGTTGGTGAACAGAACATAAAGCATCAATGCCAATACATGTTTTCTACTCCCTTCTCTACAGAAAGCCCAGGAGTTGCCTGCAGGAGTTGAGCACCAAAGTATCGGACAAATAAATGTGATGCAACATGAGAAGTCTTGAAAACTGCCAAGTTTGCAGACCTAGACATGGCTACGGACAAGCCGGCAATGATCTGAACTCACATATCTGGTCCTCTCACTCTCTTGACCCCAGATGCCATAAAATAACTTTCCTGCCCTAACATGCTGGCACACATTTAATATTCATAAACCGCCTGAGGGAGAAGCAACAGATTGGTAAATAATACATCAGTCAGGAAGAAGAAGGAGCTTATCATTCTACCTGCATGTGTTTGTATCCCAGAGTTTCTTCCTGCCTAATTGTCTCCCCAACAAATGAAGGGATGGGCAACTGCATTGAGATAAATATAGGCTATAATTTTGCACTGTATCTCTATCTCGGTTGCTCATAAATGTTGATATCATCCAGCAGTAGGAAGACGTAGATATCATCGATTCAAACTAGCCACAGGATCATTTTGATTCAATTATCCTCATAATCATGCAAGTAAAGGTCGTGGTGAGCTGGTGGGCACTGCAGTGTATGATTATGAAACAGAAAGAAAAAGTGGGTTCCAATCCCGATTACTGCCGTTTTTAAATTCTGGGTGTTGTCCTGCTGACTGACAATAGCAACATTTTACATCACATTGATGCAGAAACGTAGAATATCCCAGAAAATAAGCTTTCAAGCAGCAATATGTATGGTCAAAGCATATGTTCTGTGACCAAACCAACAAGCAGATAATCTGTTGTGTAAAGAGAGATATAAAACAAAATAGCTCATGTAGAACTGTGGAATATTGAGATATTCAGTTTAAGCATCATTAATTCATAGTCAGCAGACTAATCTCTACACTAAAAGATTGGCCCTTCTGTCAAACTCCACATCGGTGACCACCAATCCTGGTGGAACATGTCTAGGTGGTCCTGGTTTGCACTGGGATTCTGAGCGCTGGAATAAAGGTTTAGAGGGGGGTGCAGTTGTCGAAGTAGTTGCCTGACTGGTGGTGTCTTTCTACCACTGACCTAATGGAGTTTCTCTGTTGTTGAGAGACTCCATCGAACCCCATTGGAGGAACATAAAAGGAACTCTGTGTGCCTTGATGGTGTTCAAAAAGGTTCCCCCAGGTGTCTTGAGGTTTGATTGTATATGTCTTGTATTGGAGAGTTTAGTGGTTTCTGATCTATTGGTTGCCAGGTAGTGAGCTTAACGGTAATTTCTTGGACTGTTTGTGGATGTCATTGGTTGAATCAGCCAGTTCAGTCAGGTTTGCCTGCAACCGCCATGTCGTTTCTTTGTTGTTGTCATTAAACTGTCCATTTAAATCTGTCCCCAAACTGTAAACAATATTTATTTTCCCTTCTCCTGCTTTCCATACGCTCTTCCAAATGGAGCGGAATGGTGTAAATTCCTTCCCAGCAGAGCGTTTTCAACCATTTTCCTTTGAAATCACTTTATTTTGAATGTTTTTAAAATGTACTCCTTTTATCTACAGACGAAGGGAGATGCCATGTGCAATCAGAGAGCATAACCAGAGAGTCCTGTGTGGCTTGTGTAAATGTCACATCCATCTATGAGACTTTATTGAGTATATGAATGTGTGCACGCACTCTACAGACCTCTCATCTCCAAATTAATCACACCTCACGCTGTGGTGCATGTTGTGTGACTCGGCGTCTTTTGCTTTGCATTTGATTAATGGGGGGAAAAATTTGAATGAGTCTCATTAATGAGGCCACACTGAGAATCCAGTTGAAGTAATAGCAAGAGAGATGTTTTGATTGAGCCACCTATGAACAACTTTAGAACGGGCAAACAGAAGCGAGAGGTGGCAAAAAGCAGCCTTTTTTTTTCTGTTCTCTTTGTGTTCCGAACAGAGCGCCAGCTCCCTGCGGGCCGCCCGACAGAGTCACCATGTAAAACAGGCTTGGCGTGACATTTCCAACATGACATTTGTCTGGTGACCATCTGTGAAGGCCAACTGGCCTGCATCAACAACAAAACTGACCAGTGGAGCCAATTACACACACCGCAACGGTTCTGTTACCCCACAAACGGTGCAGAGAATGCTTACCGTACCCCCTAGGGAAATCTGGCACAAAACTACTCACCCTTTAAATTCTGATTTAACTTCAGTGTTTTGTGGATTTTAAGACTTTCAGTGGGTTTTTCAGAGGCAACTTTTTGATACTTCGGAAGACAGATCTGCAGCATTTTCCCTCAAGGTGAGCGCTGAGTGACTGCTGTATGTCCACTCCTTTATGATGCCATTTAGGAACTTTTCAGGCATATTTACTCATGTTTTCAGGACAGATTGAACTTATGGGGCCCAAAGCTTGGTCATATGTGTCAGACCCCCAGGTATGTTAGGATTATAAATATACTGGTAATGGTTAAACTTAAGAATAAATATAGGTACAAAATTGAACAGAACTCAATCCAAAGTCCTAATATGGGTAGAAATACATAATTGTGTGTGAGACAAAGTTCAGCTTTAGTACACATGAGCAAATTTTTGCCATCTTTGTGAGAACCCACATTGCTAATCGTGTTAAAATGATTTCTTTATTGGTCTCAGACTTTTTAGTGTTGATTAAATTGGAAACTTAGGATTTCAGAGATTTTACCCATTGAAATGTGAACTTTTACAATTTATTTATTTATTTAGCATTTCCTGGAATATCCCAAGCTCTGAGCTGCTCAGAAACCAGTGTGATGTGTTACTTCTTTTCCACATTCACCCAGAGAAAAACCAGCGACGGTGGCTTTGACAAATAATAATGATGCCTCCTGGGAGCTTCTGCCTTACTCTGCCTGGAGAGCCGAATGGAGTGGCTCTTGGGAGACGGACCGTCCAGGACTGCCAATGAGGATTATCTCTCACACCTGGCCAGGATGTACCTTACACAATCCTGTAATGGATTCATGGTCTAACAATGTCTTTGAAATTTTTTTTTTTTTTGCACTGATGGTAGGGTCAGGAGGAATGAAGCAGAGGTAAAGCCAAAGTGGATTTTTGTTTTGTGTTGATGAACGGTGGCTTCAGATCGCGGCGGTTCAGAGTCAGAACAGCCTGTCTCATCCATTTGGTGCTGAATGATTTCTGTTCCGGCATTAATATGATGCAGCTCAGTGTTCATATGCATTCATTTGAAAAATAGGCCACTTCCCTGGAGAATCTCCGTCTCTTTATGTCTCACACGCATGCTCCCGTTTCTGTCTCTCTCGTCTCCACACCTTTTCTCCTGGCTGTCCGTTTGTTCCCGCTTTCCCACCTACATTCATCCTTTTTGTCTTCTCTCCCTCCGTTTGTTCTTCCTCTCACCTTTCAGTCTTTCTCTCACTTCCTGTTCTCTGTTAATGACTCTTTGTGTTTTCTCTGCTCTCTCTTACTGCCTCCATCACACTGCTGCTTAAAAAACAAAAGGTCATGAGTTTTCCAATACAAGTAAGTCTTACAACTTGTGCTACATGCTAATACGGAACATTTTTAAAATGTTTAAGGTCAAGAATTAAGACTACAATATCTTAAAAAACTGTCATAGACCAACTCTCAATCATATTTTCTGTTATCTGTTATTAAAAATCGTTACGTTGAAGGTCCATGCTAAACCTTTTCTGATTAAACCATCAAGTAATTTGTAGTTTCCTGTCTGAATAACCCGAAGCCACCCAGCACGGCCCATTATACCGCATGTTGCGTTCCTCCCAATCCTGAAATGTGCCAGAAAATGTCAGCCATGACTCAGTTTCATGCTTTCACCGCTCATGTAAAATAGGGCAAAAACCAGCGAGGAGCTATCCAAAGGTCAACCCTGCATTAAGTTTTGTTGCTGTCGTCTCATCAGGTGTTTTTCCAGGTCAAACTGCTCAATTAAAAAAAAAAAATTTAAGAAGTAGAAAAACAACTTTTAGGCTTCATCTCTCTTCCTGCTTTTACTTCTTCCACCTTTATTTTTTTTTGGATTCTTGAATGTATGAGATATTTGTTGGACGTGTGTGCAAATGTGTGTGCTTGGTGTAAAAAATGAAGCAACAACATTGTTTTTGAGAGAAAAAAAATATGACTGAACAACAGACTTTCTGTGTACTTAAATCTGAATATGTTCTTTGGTTTATTTCACAAAATTGAAATGGAAACACTTTTTTCACATCACACAATTCACATTATCAACAACAGGATGATACTGCTGGCGGAAACGGCGAAGAAGAAAACAACAGGAAGTAGTCGAGATGATGGTGCGGCATGTTTTTTACTGACTTATCGTGTGAACAAACTTATCCACATGTGATTCCAGATGCGCTTCTTATTTGACGTAAACACAGCAATTGCGAAATTGTGTTTTTTCGACTTTAGCGGAGCATTCACAAAGTTTGTAATGGAAACACAGCTTATGAAATGAACTGCAGTTTTTGGTTTTTGCACCCAACCTTTTGGGTGTTCAGTTGGTCGTGATTCGCTGAGTTGTTGTCATACAGTTTGTCCTTTTCATCAATGCCATTGAGTCCAATTGTTTATTGTTGTACTACAAATGACCTGTGAGGTAAGTAAATGAATTGAAGGCTTTATTTATTAAGAAAAGACCCTGATATAACTGAAAGGACTATATGTCCCATTTAGCCTGGGAGACCCCTGAAGACTTGTATTCATCCCATCATGCAATTTCATGCCTTTTTCTTAAAAGCTGAACAGATTAAGAAACAAAGCTAAAAACAGAAAACAGAGTAAAAAAACCACACAGAGAGCTACCTTAGGCTGCTGTTTTATCAGCCCTTCCTGCTGGTTCTTCTGTCATCCAGTGACAAGTGTTCACACCTATAGGTACTTCAGGCTGAAAGGTTTCACATGCTGTCAGGACTAATGTTCTAAACCTTGAAGGTTTGTGTCACTCAGCACTACAAAAGAATCTTGAGAAAAGAGAAAAATGTAACCGTTTTTTTTATTGCCATGCAACACCTAGAGGTACTTTTATGTGTTTCACCCTCTAAATTTCAACTGCAGCATTAGATAAACTAGAACCTCTGATTCTATTTAGCATTTCAAGATATTTGCACCACTAAAGCTGATCTATTATCAACTGGTGACCAAAAGGTTTCCCAATATTTAGACCTACTTAACATGATTAGTTAAGATAGTGTGACAGCAGCTTATGTTTGTGAAAATCAGGTCAAACTTTTTCCCCCCAGATTTTTACATTTATTTCCTTAAACCAAACAGCATCTGAAACTTGCTTGATTCTCCAACTTGGAAAAATGCCAATAGTGTCACAAGGTGTGATTATTTTATTTTTATTTTTTACAAGAAAGAAGATGCAGAGCGAAGGAGGCGTAGACAGCCAATTACATTAAAAATAGATCAACAAGGCAACTCCTTCAGCCCGGCACGGATCAGACGTGCATTTCTTCCCAGCTGTTCCCGGCGAAGGGGTGAGGGAAAATTTCAGAGGGGATTTTGTAAATCTTAACATTGCACATGTGTGTGTTTGTGGTGTAATCAGTGCGATGCTGGGGTGGAGATGGAGCGCAGCAGGTTGTGAAGGACCGCTGCGCCCAGAAATAGTGCTTTTTTCTCCTGCTGCTGCTCCAAATCCCACTTCCATGTCGCATCTCTCCGATGAACGCATTCACTGGCATGACAGTAAAATAGAAGCTTGTGGAGAAACAAATAAATCCTTTCCTAATTTCTCTTATGGTTGTCTATAAATGACTTTCTCCACGCCAAACTTTTGTTTGCTTTTTCTTTTTTTGTTTTTTTGTTTCATCTGGTTGAATCCCACAGCAGAAAAAATGCACAATGCTATTATGCAAATCTGTCAATTAAATATCCTGTTTTGGAAAGAAGAGAGGGAGAAAGAGAGGATGAGTGAAAAGAGAGGCGACAAAAGAGCGATAGGGAGGCTTTTGAAGGGATGGAAGCAGAATCCAGAGCCGCCTGTAAAGACGCAGAGAGGCAGACGATGCAGGAGACGTTTTAGGTTTGGCTTTTTCTTTAATGAGTATCTCCCTCTCGCGGTGCAGCTTCTATTATGTTCCCATCTTTTCCTCATACAGAGAGTAAAAAATGGCTCATTTTTACCCCACGGTGAAGATTACAAAGCCAACCGACTGCAACACTAACAGGTTGAAGCTTTTCAATCCGACTCAGATTACGTATTCTTCATAAAACGCTCACCTGGCGACTGGTATATGCTTAAATGTATAAAAAAAAATTTAAAAAATTGGGCAAAAGATATCATAATGTGAAAAAAACAGTTGATTTTGTTTTGTTAAACTTTTTTTCTTATATATATGGCCAAAATTTGAAGTGATTATCCCCACTGCATTACAGATCCTCCACCGTATTTTATGACTATGAGGCGCTTTTTCACATCAACCCATAAAATCCGAAGTTCCTTCACACTCCGATCGAGCTAAACAATACAAACGTTTACGATAATTATATTGCATTTGAATCCTATGAAGATTTTATTCGCAACCCGATCAGCATGGCCATTGCTAAAATGCCAACAATAGTACAAGAAAAAGGTAAATATCAGAAAAATAAGAGCACACTTTTTCATTACGTTAAATTGTCCTACATAACAAGAGAGATGTTTTAATACAAATACCTGAGCTGTAGATAAGTTCAGTAGAGTTTGAGGAATAACACAGATTGTCATTACTTCATAAACATAATTACATCACAGACTAAGTTAAAAATAAGCCTAGATAGGTGACACCTTTCTATATAGCTGGTACCCATATGTACCTACCTGCATAGAAAGCTTTTAGAGGAATCCTTCACCTTTGGTTTTATTTTTAGTCTTTATTTTTTAAAAACATTTAGAGGTGCCCCAAAAGTTGAATTTTACTATTTTCCACTCAGAAACAAACATCCATACCAACTGCATGCTGCTGCTGGCATTAAACAACGTTACATGTGATTTTTTTTTGTTTGTTTGTCCCCCCCACCCCCCGTCCCCCCTCTCTTTGACTCAGTCAGTCTCATAGGATCAGAACTGAAGCATAAAACAGACCCATTTTCAGACGTAGGTCTTGTTGACCCAGGCTGCCTTGAGAGGCCTGCTGATGATGATTGGAGGCAATCTGCCTACACAGGCCAACATGGGCCACCGAGTCCCTGGTATAATTATGACACAGTATGAGAGAGGAAGAGCCACGGAGATTGACTGGGGGCAGAACTATTTATAGCCGCCTGGTAAACTGTCTGTACATGAGTGGATGGCGCTGAAGCAGGGAGGCTGATTGCTGGATGGGTGGTTGAAGAGGAGAGATCGCAGTCGGTTTATTTACTTGGCCTCGCCGGTGTAGAGGGGGGATGAGGGGGTTAACTGTTGAGTTACAAGACTGCTGACAATGAAAACTGACTTGTAGGTGCTTTTATGTTGCTTTTTGTAGAATAATAATGTTGAGGGAGAAGCGATTAATCGAATTGATCGCGATGAATTGATTATTCAAATAATCGTCAACTAATTCAGTAATCGATGAATTGCTATTTGCTCAAAGAACAGTGAACTCGCATTTTAGACAATAAAATATAAATTATTAAACATATATATGATTATTTGTTTATTTGCATCTCTTAATGTATTTCTAAAATGATATATAAAAAGGCTTCAATAAAAAATTTGCAGAATGTGATGCTTTTCAGCTTTTTATCAATAGGGAATTAAAACAATCGTGTCGTTGACGGTGCTTGTAAAGTGTGTCATGAAAATCTCAGCTAAAGAGAGGTTACAGTGTTTTTGTTTTTTTTTTGCCGTTTCTTTAGGTACTACAGCGCCACCATCTTGCAGATGTCGGGAGTGCGTGACGACAGGCTGGCAATCTGGCTGGCAGGGCTCACCACCCTCACCAACTTCCTGTTCACCCTCCTGGGGGTGTGGCTTGTGGAGAGGGTGGGCCGCAGGAAGCTGACTTTGGGCAGCATTATAGGTGAGACACAAAGAGCTGCAGGGAGACCAGCCGTCTCCACCAGGAGAACAAACTAATCCTCATTTCGTTTTTCAACAGGCACATGTTTGAGTTTAAGTCTGCTGGCCGTAGGTTTCCTCATGTCTGCTCAGCACAGTCCTCCAGTCACTGTCCACCCTCTGGACCCGGTCATGGCCAACTCCACTTGCTCCAAGTACCAGTGAGTAAAAACACAAATCCAGGTTGGATCTGGGTTTCCAACTCACTTCTGCAGTGATCTGGGAGCAGCATTCAGGTTCACATGTCGTATTTTAACATATGCTGATAATATTTAAGTTGATTTCTGCCTAAAGCTACTTTTCTAACTTCACTGTAGTCTTGAATCCTTTGTGTATGTTAGAAAGCATTAAGCTGGCAAAACAAAGGTAACATAAACCAACATTCAGCAAATTACAGACTCTGATGTTTCATTTCCTACCGTGTGAATCAGAACCGTTGGCACCTGAGATAACCTTTATCTATTTATAGTATGTACTAATAAGCCAATAGCTGACCTTTTGGCTGTTTTTGCACGTGTCGCCCTCTTGTGATGTTTTATTTATTTTGGTCGTGTGAAATAATCATGAGAAGTCAGTTTCTTACGTGAAGTAGATATTGATTATGGCTTTTAAAACTACATTTAGTTTTTTATGTACATGCTTAGGCTTATGATTGTTTTAACATAAGAATCTGAAAAGAGCTTTCAGAAAGAAGATTACCTAAAAGGTTTATGAGTCTAAAAAGGCCTCAAAATAATTTGAAATTCCAATTTGCAGAGGAACTTGTTTGGACTTTTATAACCATTAGGGGTCAAGGCTTCGGAACTTTTTTCACTCTTATTTAATGACAGAAAGACAGTTTGGTGTTTAGCTGGAATTAAATTATCTTTCTTTCTGGAGGTAAATGCAAAAAATTATGTAAACATTACTTTTGAAAAAATCAAATATTATTATTTTTTTACAAGATGGTGCAACATCAAAAAAAATCTGCCGTAGCATTTAGAACCACACTAGGTTTAGAAGGTTTACATTTTTAGCATTTTTACAATTGTGAGCTTAGGGTCCGGGGAGGTTTTTTTTCTTTTTTAAATGAAGCCAAAATGTGTTATTTATTAAATAAAGTTGGGTGTTTAGGAGGTTAGTAACTGTCTTAACATCTGAAGTCATGCTCTGGTTGCTAGGTTCACTTTATGGTTTTATATGGCTAATTATTTCTACTGATGATAAAATAGATGTGGTGGGTTTTTTCATGCTTTGTCACGTTTCCACTACAAATTTCAATATGTTATGCATAATGATATTTGCATAACATAATGACTGGCACTGGCACTGCACCAGTCTGACCCCAATTACCAACATTGAAATGTTTTGTGTGTGTGTGTGTGTGTGTGTGTGTGTGTGTGTGTGTGTGTGTGTGTGTGTGTGTGTGTGTGTGTGTGTGTGTGGCAGAAATGCAAAACTGAGCTTCACCTGTTTAACCCACATTTAGGCAATAGTGGTGTCATCATTTTAATAGTGAAGTATTTCAACTTTTTTTTCCTTATTTTTTAAAAACATAACACTTTATTGTAACACTATATAATAGCTGATAAAGCTTTATATTATTATAAACTAGAGTTAGAGTTACTCGTCAATGTTTGATTATTGCTGCTAATGTCAAATTCGCTCCACATGGGATTAATTTTTCTTTTCCAAATGCCTACAATTGGCTTAGCTCGTCTAAACAAGCTACAAAGGACACACACACACACACACACACACACACACACACACACACACACACACACACACACACACACACACACACACACATGTGCTCACACAGCTTCAGTGTTTCTTTGTGGGAGACAGAGATCCGATGCCTCTTTGTTCCAATTTTCTGTCATTAACAAAGAGAGAAGACAAAACTCCTGGGTAAAAAAAAACAAAAAACACTCATTCTCATGAAAAACAACTGCTAATGGACTCACTGACCAGAACCAACTCCCTGTAATTAAAGTAACCTCAACACACACAGGCATACACACGCACGTACACACACATACAAAAACACAAGAGTAATTTGAAGACATGAGTGCTTTTACCACTCTGTGTTCCCACACATGCTTTCAGTGACCACTAGTTTCAGAACCATCACTGCCTGCTTTTCTGTGTGAAGTTCATCTACTTTATTACCTCAGTAGTGTGAAAAGCTATTTGTACACTTAAATGTTTCTTCTGTTTTTACTTTTTTGTTTTGTCAGAGTAAATATCTTATAATATGTTAAATGTAAATCAAAGTTTAATATTAATTAATTTTGTGAAGAGGTAACTAGAAACACTGTTGGAACAAGCTAGTTGAAAGTAACACAAAGAAATTAGGGATGCAAATAATTACATTAAATTGTCGATTTATGGTTTATTAGATTAAGAGTCGACCCTCTTCATATAAGACAAAACTGAGATTTTTAAGAAAATGGCCGCTTATCAACTAATCGTTAGTCAATTGATAATTTTAGATTAACTCATTAAACTTGCTTCCCGAAAAGAAGCTTAAGAACAGATGAGAAACAAAGTCATTTGTCTTCAATAGAGTGGTGGTTTTTGATATAGGCAGTTGCCCAGGGTGGCATCAGTAAAGGGTAGGGTGCCCAACACCTAGAAAATAAATAAAATATATCTCATCTGTCAATTGTCCTCTGACTAAGTTTATAACGACTTGTTAGCCTGTGCAATGGGGTAAGTTTCCCTTAGCTGTACTGAAAGACTACTCTACCTACTTTCTGCTTGCATTTTAATTGGTTGGAGTGTGACAGGAGGAGGGGCTTGCCCAGGGCACCATTCCCTGCTTTGGTGCATCACTTTGCTTATGTGTGCATTTCCTCCTGTCTGGTGTGCAGAATGTGCGAGCCATGCATGCTGGACCCTCGCTGTGGCTTCTGTTACCGTGAGAACGGCTCGACTCTCCTGGCCTCCTCCTGCGTGCCGGTCAATAAGGCCACCACCGAGCGAGCGGCGTGGGGCAGGTGAGCCACAGCGCGAGTCCCGGCGGGACGTACTGGATCACAGGGCGAGGCGCATTCCCTCCAGGTCCCGCATTCTGCTGACCAGAAAACCAAAAGGAACGTGTCTCCCTCTTTCAGATGTTCAAACTCTACCCTCATGAGAGATCAGACCTACTGGGCCTATAACTACTGTCCCACCTCATTTTCTTGGCTGGTTTTGTTGGGGCTGGTGTTCTACCTGGCTGCTTTTGCTCCAGGTAAGAAGATGAAACTGTTTATTCAGAAAGATTTGGGGGAGATTATTCATCTAGAATCGGTTATGCACTGTTTTTTTTTTCTTTTTCGTTTTATATGTGTCCTTGTATCAATCAGTCTTAAATCTGAAAAATTTACAAATTTACCTAAGGACTTTATTTACTTTTTACTATTTTGTGTTATCTGCAATCTGAATGAATTCCCTGTAGTCTATTAAGTAGTGCTTTAAATGCAAAAGTTTCTGTTTCACTATAAAGCAGTTAATATTCTATTAGAAAACGGTTCAGTAGGGTTAGAGAGGATAAAGAGACACACGCACTTCATTTCTTTTAGATTTTGAGTAACTGAGATGCCAAACTTTTATAT
>CAEGAF010135260.1:0-57545 GCA_903067075.1 Micropoecilia bifurca | reverse complement strand
AGCCTTAATAACATACATCCGGTTTTGTAAGGGTTATTGCTCTTTGGCTTTTATACAGGAAAAAATGCGAACCAAATATTTGGTTTTTTTTTTTTTTTTTTTTTTTTTTACCATTTCAGGACAAGGACATCTTGAAACAACCCCCTCACCATTCCCATGCCAATTATAATCCACATCTGTGAATAACACTGGGATGGATTTGTGCTGAAGTCAGAATACAGATAATAACCAGTGCTGCAGCCTTAAGGGGAAGAAAAGCTACAGTCAGTGGAGGCAAAACACAGAGCCACCGTGTAAATGTTAGCAACTGAACCCAGAGCAGTGGTCTCACCGCTCCACCTACCAGAACTCGGGGAAGCCGTGCAGAAACAGCATGAGCGGCTTTCCTCTCTCCCCAGCAGCGACGTAGTGGAACCGCAAGCCAGACTCCTGCAGGATGGAAAGACGCACAAATAAAACCTGCGCCGACAACCTCCTCCCCTCCTCCTCCTCCTTATGTTCCTCCTCATCTTCCTGCTCCTCCTCCTCTTCCTCCTCCTTCTCCTCTTCCTCCTCCTCCTTCTTTTCCTCCTCCTCTTCCTGCTCCTCCTCCTCCTCCTCCTCTTCTTCCTCCTTCTCCTCTCTCTCCTTCTCCTTCTTTTGCTCCTCCTCCTCCTCTTCCTCCTTCTCCTTCTTTTCCTCCTCCTCCTCTTCCTCCTCTTCATCCCCCAGCCACAAAATACCGTCTCAGCATTTCATGATTTACTGTACCTCGAGTGAAAAACTGAGAATCAGCTAATGTTAAAGTGGTGAGCATACACGCCTCAGAAGGAAATAAAGATCCTCATCTGTACAAGTTGAATATATTTCACTGAAAAGATGAATGTGACCTGGAATAAGTGTCAATAAACAACACAAAAAATTATGATCAAGATAAATCTGTTGGGAGCTCCTTATGGCTCAACTTTGTTACAAGGATCACAGCTGCTGTTTGTAACTTTTATTTTAAAACTGTATGTTTTTTTAGACATTTATTAAAATTACTATTATGTCGTGAAACAACCAGAGGCAGGAGGAGGTGCTTAGTGCTGGCAACTAGTACTGTAAGATTTTCTGCCCCTCTTCTAGCACATTGAGCAGCATACAGAAGGTTAATGGACAGTGTGAAGGCCCTCCTGGCTTTTTGACCAGGGTCGGTGCATTTTTGTAGACATCAGTAGCACTGGGAGGAGGTGGAGGAGCTTGATTTTTTTTTTTTTACAGATTATCTGTCTCATAACATGCTGTCAGGACATGGTGACAAAAACATATTTTTGTAAAATGTGACATACTGCAGCTTTAAATCACTTTACATCCATCTGTGCCTTTTGTTTTTCCATAATCCTTGCTGTCGATTCAAGAAGAAAATTTGCTTTTTCATCATCTGTGTCTCTGATCCACCTGTTTTTCACTCAAACAGTAATGCCTGTTTGAGTGAAAAAGTTAGTGTGTGTTTTAAAACATAACTTAAAAAAGGTATTTCTTGAGGCCTGTCTATGCCTTGTTTAATAATAATAATAATAATAGTAGGTAGTGATTTCAGTCCATCACGAGGAGACTTGCAAATATTCAGGTTAGCTTAAATTACTAGTAAAATGCAACCTTTGCAACTATGCTCTAGCTACATGTGCATAGCGGTGCTAATGTGTCTGCATACACCTCAGACAGTAGCTGCCCTCCTACATGAAGATACAACTATAACAACTGGGTTTGGAAAAATTGAAAAATGCTGTTTACAAATCAGCAATATTTTATCTGGTATATTACATAAAGTCTCAGTAAAATACTTACTGTATCAAGTTGTAAAGTGACAAAACATAATCTTACGAGTGTGAATACTTTTGAAAGACACCATAGAGCAGCACATAAACATGTTAACTAGGTTCAGCTGTTTGGAAAAAAAACAGGCAGAGGAACACAAGACACCATCTCGACTGCAGGGCTTCACGTCAAAAACAAACCCTCCAATGATCTTTGCCCTGACAAAACCAACAAAGAAGGGTCAGAGGTCACTACGAGCAAATCATGTTTATGGATCAAAGAAGTGTGTCGTTTTCAAACTGGAGCTTCCCCTCAATAACCCATAGTTTCATTTCACTGGTATCTGCATTATGTATTTTCATTTTAATATAGTCTGTAAACCTCAGATCAGTATTTTATTCGCAAAACATAAAGGAGGTGAAGCACTTCTTTGGGCAGAACTGCTCAACGGATTATCAACAAAGTCCCAGATCAGCGTGTTAAAACACGCAGTGAACACAGTCTGCAGCTGAATCCCGAGTTTCTCTTGTACTTGTGACAGATTACTGGGGGGAAGGATGTGAAAACTGTCCTACACACTGTATGGTTTTGTTGTGGGAGGATTTAGTGACCAACATACTAAATTACATAATCGTTTTAACACGTCCTGTAGCGGTAGGTTGGTGGTTTGGAGGCAGAGGAGCTGTTGGTTCAGCACCGCCACCTGAGCTCCTCCAAGCCAACAACACCAACACACCGCTTCACGATTCGGCTCAACAGAACCAGGCCCTGTCCGGCTGGTCACGACGCGACGCAGCGGGGGGAATTTAAAAGAGAAAGAAAAAGAAAGGGAGATGCGGAGGGGGACGAAAAAGGTGCGGGAGCAACGTGAACACACGCGCGAGGGACTCAAACACAACGAGCTCCAGCCCGGGCGCGAGACGGCGCGCGCGTCTGCGTGTCTTACCTTGATCCTGACATAACAATGAGTTCCCAAGGACGTGTCGTTCAGACAAGCCGGGGGAGTTTCACGTATCCCCCATTGGAAGGTTGCTGTCGGCCTCAGCACGATGTTCCAGCAAAGTTTCAGCAGGGCTGCGGTGGTGCAGAGAGCACAATAACCGTAGATTAGCGTCCAATATCCCCAAACTCGGATTTTCAGCGCAAGTCTGATCAGAAATAACAGCAAGTTGTTAAGGACTCTCGCCATCTTCGCATTGCCACAGGAAATCAATCCAGGTCGCTTTGCCTATTGATTTCCTTCCGTTAACCTGCCGCCGGTGTTAAACCACAGCTCCGGGGGGGTTTGGGGGTCGGAGGGAGCCAGTTGTCTCGCTACCAGCTCATACGCACCACTGTCTGAAGGGAGGGTCCCGACGAGCGGCTGAATGGGACCGTGGCACGAGCGTCACGTCAGATTTTCGCGCTTGCGTGACACCGGCGGCGGTTGAGCGGGACGCGGTGCAGACCGACACGGAAGGACGCAGCAAATGTCAGCCAGTAACCCGTTAGCGGAGGAGAATTGTGGGTTTTCCTTTGTTTTCATCGCAGCCTAGGAAAGACGGCGCTGTTTTTAGGGGAGAGAGAGGAAGTCCAGGAAAATCACTGCAAAACGGTATGGCGTCACGGGGCTGCTATGGCAACAACACCGCAATGACAACACAGCCTGCGTGTTTAGAATGCAATCAGCTGCTCTGGATTTACAGTTATTTCTCAAATATCTCACCTGGCAGTTTCACATACATAAGCTATGACGTGATGGCTGAGGTTGTAATAATCTATTTGAAATTATCTAAAGGGTTGTGCTAAAAATATTAATAGAGGTCAAATGTGATCCAGGACCTTTGTAGAGGCTGCATTCAGCGTTCAGTGAATTCCATTACCATTCAAGAATGACACATGGTCCACAGAGATAATCAACTTTCTGAATAAACAGCTACAGGCCTTCATGACTTTAGAGGATAGCTTCATGTCAACAAGAAAAGTGTGCAGAGCTTCCATGGTTGAGAACTTGCATCCAAGTCATGTTCTTCACGGTGATTGATAAATCCACAGAGGTTCATAAAGACATGGATGCACTCAAAAGGCCAGCAAAGACTCCTGAGAACCAGATAAAACTTACAGTAAAGACAGCAAAGACTGTGAGCCACACGTTGTCATCCAACATCAGTGTGTTACCTCAAAATGCATGTCTGAAAGATTGGTAAATTCCCCATAAACACTCTTAACCCTGTGAAAAGTCTTTATAGACCAGATGAAACTGTGGCGTTAAACGCTGTGGATTAAAAACTGGATGCCATAATTCATAAATGAAGACTTTTGGCAATTTAATTGATCAGGACCTAAGAGGATATTGTTTTTACTGGACTCAAATATGATTTTTTTCCAAAATGAAGTTGTTTTTTTAAAGTATGCAATCGTGACCATTACTTCCAAAAGCACATTTGGAAGTAATTTTCCTGAAATGATTGAGATGAAGTATTCAGGCCAACAAGGTGTAGTTCATTTTTTTTTTAAAATAACATGAAAATTCAAAGGCCACTTAGCGAATGGAGGAGTTTGTGGTCAAAGAAGAACTTTACGCAGCAAAATGTAAATGAGATATCAGACTAAATCATTGGTCAGTGTAGACTGATTAGTGAAAAATAGCTTTAATTTGTTAATTAAAAGAAAACTTGTTTAAACATATACAAACATCTTGGAAGATCTGCTACTATTGTTTATGACTGCAGAACAGCTGACCAAACAACACAGTGCATGTATAGTTAACGTTGTAATAATAGCCCAGCAAAAAGCTGAAGTAAATATTTAAACTAGGAAATCTTTTGAACCCTATTCCATTATTCTACATATTGTTACTGTAATGCAGGAATGTATGATGCACTCAAATCTGCATTTGTGGGAAAAAAAGTAAAATAAATTATTGTAAATCTCCTTAAAGGAATCAATTAAATCCGAGAACTAACAGAACGTAACATTTCTGACAAAATGCAATAAACTGTCGAAGGATGAACAATAATGTAGTAAATGTGAGTTCAAATAATAACAGTGCTATAAACACTTTAAGAGTGCGTTAGTGCAAATATCAAATGCTAACAGAAGATCAGACCTATCTGCATTTTGTCTTTTACACCTCCTCCCATAGTTTAACCTTTCAGGCTTTATGTTTTTGCCTCAAGCCAGAGAGAGTGTCTCACAATGCTAAACCTCATGACAACTGAAGATCTTTGAGGGTAGAGCTTTGGTTTGCAGCTTCCTTCTTCAGTCCAGGCCAAGTTCAAATGAAGTCATGATCTCCCGCTGCATGGTCATGTCAATACAAGACATCTATCAAAGAGAAGAACAGTTAAAGAGTTATGTCAACGGTTGCAGCAGGGTTTCCCCCAGCAACTGGCTAAACCCGTTGGTAGCGCAGTCCACCAGCTGAACATTTAAAAGTTTAAAACAAAATGTTAAAAGTTGACAAGAAATTTTGGAAATAAATACAACAATAAAGGAAATACAGCAGTGGACCAACTAAAAGTAGTCTGTGTGTTGTGTATGTATAACCACGTCATTATATTTTTAAATAGATAACTGTCTCCTAAAACTCACTGAAGCTTTAGCAAAAAATGGGTAGAAAGAGTCAAAACTTGATAGTTAAACTGGGTGTGAGTAGGACTGGAGCAGAACAGCAGCTCCATGTTGTCAGAGATTTTCAATACAGCGGCGATCGTCCGGTTGTGTCTGCCCTGGTAGTGTAGTGGTTGGTGCTAAAACTCTGTTCGAGGAGACCCCATAAGGGCAAGTCCTCACGTGGATCGATGTTTTTATCTTTTATTAATCTTTTTCAAAATTTCTCTCTCACTGCTTATTCTGTTTTTTTTTTATTTTAATTATGCAAAGCACTTTGAAATGCCTTGCTGCTGAAATATGCTATACAAATAAAATTTGATTGATTGATTTGATTGATTGGGCAAAAATGCCCTGAAATCTAGCAGCTGGTCACTAATAAGATGAACATGACATACAAACTGCATGTCATCTAATGTGGGTTTTTTAAATTTAATTTTCTCATATTATGGACTTCACGGTGTTCAGATGCTCAATGAATTTGCACCAAGAAAAATAAAAAGTAATGGATGCCACCAATTATGGTTTAGAACGAGGCGTTAATATGCGTCTCATTATTGATATTTGCAGCTTTGATACTTAATGTGTTTTTTTGGTGCAGTTATTCTCCAAATTGATAAATAGAGGCGAAGATGCTCTTTGGAAGCACCTGCCAAAGAGATCGATGGCTCATGAATTTCAATACTGTAAACTAAGCTTAACTTGTCTTTGTGATCACTGTTACTGGTGTATAAAATAAAACAACAAACAAACAACAAAAACCACTGGGGGAATCCCTGTGCTACAGGGAAATGTTCCAGAGTGAGAAACGGAGCAGTGTACTAACAGCCTCCCTCCTGCGACGCTCCTGCTCTTTCCTGCGGGCCAGCTCTCGCTCTTTATCCACAGAAAACTGCTGGCTCTGGGCCTTCGCTTCACTTTGAGGCCTCGGCTGCTCCACTCGTTTTGGAGCCTCCAACCCGGCCTCTGGGCAGATGCTCTCCAGCAAATCCGGATCCTCTTTAATCTTCTCAGGAGGTTGCTCTGTTTTACCCAAAGCTGGAAAGCTGTAGGAGACAAACTCTGAGTCACAGGAACACAAAGAACAACTAAATTAGCTTAAACGCGGAGCAGAGTGTGTTCTTTGGTGAACACCTGTTCTTTTCAACAGGCTCCATCACTCCGTTTTCATCCAATGCTTTCTTCTTTTGGGCTTTCTCCCGTTCTTCCTTTTCTATAGCGGCTTTGCGGAACATCTGGAAGCTCTCCTTAGAGGTCTTGATAGCAGCTGGAGTGACCGACTGCCTCACAAGTTTTGCCCATGACTCTGCATTTTTCAAGAAAATGTCCTGACAAAGAAAAGTGACAGAATTAGTCAGAAGTTTGCTTCAAAGGGGAATCATACATTTTCCAGGCACATGTTGCCATTGTACAACACGATCAAGTAACAACATTATCTTCAGTTGTTATATATAAAAAAATGGCTTGTATCAAACATTACTTAGAACAAATGTGACTTCCTAATTTAATGCCTTGAAATAGAGGCTGTCTTTTCAAAAAACACTGCTATATTTTGAATCTCCGGCTTTAGGAAATGATCACAACATGGCTCCTCTATCAACATTTTAACAACATTTTTACAAGCACTGAGAACAACAACACTCTTGTATCTTGTATAATGAGCTCAGCAGAAGCACAGCTCCAGCAAGTGTTTGCCGATTGCTGTTGGCTAGTCTGAAGGAGCTGAGTGGGTTAGGCTGAGTTTCATCTGTTCTGGTTAGGATTTTTCCGAACCTTTTTAGGAATCTGGGATTTCTCCTCTTCGGTAGATTTACTCGTGGTCTGGCTGAGCGGTAGCTCGCTTCCCCGACCATCAGGAAAATCTTCAGGATCCCGGAAATCCGTCAAATAAACTTCCAGAAGAAAAGAAAAAGAAAAAAGAAGGTTGTATGCCACTAAACTGACAATAAAGTGACATCAGATCATGTGTTTTTGAGGAACTTACGGTCACCCATCTCTTCTTTGAAGAGCAGCGGACTGTTGGTGAGAGGGGACAGCACTGCACCCTGATACAGCAGACATTTGGGTTTAACAGAATCATTCTGATGCTGGACACAGGCTGCTCTATGGAGAAACTATTCTATGTTATTATTCAAATGAAAATTTTACAGTTGAAACAAAGGGTTTGCATACACCGAATAAAGACATCATTTTCCCCCTACTTCAATGATAAAGAAGACAAAAGTTTTCATTTTAGGTCAGTCAGAATTACAACACTTTTTCCTATTTACTAAATGTCACAATTATGAAAGAAAGAATGTCACTTATTTATCAATGTCTTCAAAAATCATTAAAGTTTCCATACAGAGTGATTACCATCTCTTTAAACAATGAAGGAAAGGTCATGACGATGATTATTTCATGGCTTTGGAATCGTCCGATAGGTAAAAAAAAAATTAAATGGATAAGTCTCTGACATATTTTCTCAGTATTGTGGCCTTGTCATCATTTTGATAGTTCTAACCTAAAACAAAAGAATTTTGGCCGAATTCAACTGAAGACAGTGAGACTTTTTAAATCAGTGTAAATACTGTACATTTGTTTTAACTGTAATAGAGGGCCTGGTTCCAAGGCTTATTTCGATTCCAAATGGACTTTGGAAACGTCAGAAAGGATTTAGAAAATAAAAAGGCTTTGTAAGAACCTGGCACTGCTAAGTTCTTCCATTTTGTGAAGAGTACCTCAAATCTGGCAGCAGCCCAGTCTGGCAGCGCTCCAGGGGAGGCCATAGGGGATAAGAGCGCAGACAAATCTGCCAACAATAAATTACACCATGTTGAACACCTTTACTAAAATGTTTACTTGAACGCACAAGATAGATCAGACCTGAAGCCAAAGCTGACAAATCAGGTAATTCCTCCTAAAAGCTCAGGGAGCCACAGATTTACCTTGCGGGGACATGGGCAGCTCGTTGTAGAAATGGCCTGGGATTTGCGATGTTTGGTCGTTTTTAGTTTCTAGAAGCGTGGGCTTGATGGGGTGTGAGGGATGACGGGTTCTGATCGGGGCCTTCGCTGACTGTCTGATCTCTGAAACCCGCTTATTGCTGAGATTGTGGGTCGCCTTTTATTGAAGAATAAACATTTATCACTACTGCAATATGCCAAGTTGCAATCCTAAAAGGAAAATGTGTGCTTATACCTTTTGGTGAACTTTTTGACAGGGATCCTTAGACATTTTCTTCAGTTTTGGCACTGTAAAAAAACAAAATCAAAAGAAACACAAATCAAGCTTTTCAATTTACTAGGCTAAACATCCAATTATTTGTTCTTAATATTCCGTCTTTATTAAACCAGAAAGTCCCAAAAGAATCAGAAATGTGCTTAACAAGAGAAACATGGCAAAGAAAATCAGAACCGTTAAACAAATAAACGTTTGACTAGCAAAACTCATCATATCAAAAGCTTCAAAATCAAACAAACTGACCTCAGGTCCATACAGCAGTGCATTAGGGCCTTTGTAGATACAAAAAAGTAAAATTCAAAGAAAAAATACATTTTTTGATTAATCTCAGAAAGAAAGGACAAAAAAAAGGACATTTCTGTTTCAAAGGTTGAAACTTTGCTAGAAAAAAATACCCCTCAAATGATCTAGGAAAAAAAGTGGAAATCACAGAGATTATTTTGGTGGAAACTTACTCTTGCTTTGTGCGTGTTCGTTTTCCAATCTACAATGGCCCAAATATGTCATCGTAAAGCCCTGATGTGGTTTCAGAGCAGGAGTAAAGCAGAAGTTTTAAACTTCAATCTCTTCCATCAACCACAAAGAGGAATGTCAGATCTCTTGGCAGTAAGACGGACACAATCCTGAAGAGCTAATGCTCATCAATGATGATCTATCCATGACATGCTAATCTGAAAGATCTCTGCAGCTCAGATACGGAACTATTTAATGTATTAGCAGCTCACCACTTTGTTTTGAAACAGTCTGGAATCAGCCGATATGTGGCTGAGCTACACAACTCTAATGCATTTCTGTTAATACGGGTTGATTTTAACCACGTCTCGTTTCTACATTTCTATTGTTGCAACATGTCAAATGCTACAGGGAAATAAAACGGGTTATTTTCAGTGACCTGAATAAATCTGGTTAATCATTTTGTCAAAGCTACAGGCAGGATTTCTTGTCCAGAAGGAATTTTCTTCCTTCTGGACAAGAAATCCTGCCTGTACCCTCACATCTAAAGGTAGATGTGAGGGTAAGCAAATGTGGGTCACACCTTTACTGTTAAAGCAACCATGGAAACACTGGACTCCTCAGCAGGGCTCAGTCAACCAGCCTCACAATAAAGTTAGAGAAAACTAAAGTAACATGAGATTCATGACAAGGTTTTTATGGAAAACTTTCTGATCCAAACTGGATGACCTTCACAAATTTCTGCATATTTTCAGCAGTACATTGGATCACAGTGTTAATCTTCAGGGACTCCAGGAGTAACTCAACTGTTTATCCAAATAAAACAGCAAACACAATCGGTTGTTCAAGATTTTTATAGGCATCATTTTGAGTGACATACAGTAGTAGTAGTGAAAGTATGCGTCTTTTCAAGTTTTTCCCTGAGAGACAGAATATAAAAACATTAAAAATAATGTTGTGATATGTTTAAATAATTATTGCATTATTTATGCAGTTGGCACCTACCACCAGCATGGGAGAAGGTAATGAGGTCAGATGTGACCAAAATAAAACTTTGTGGGATGAACTCCACCAAGAACACCATGAAGCACAGTGGTGGAAGCATCATGCTTGGGGTGTGCTTCTCTGCAAAAGGGACAAGAGGGCTGCGCCGTATTGAGGGGAGGATGGGTGAGGTCATGTATCGCCATGACCTGAGACCAACAGCAAATCTTTGGAGGGAGCCGACACTGTGTTGCCTAGAGACACTCCAGAAACCTGAATGTCCTGGATAAGAGTCACAATCCCTAATGCAGGGTTAGACAACCTGGTCAAGAACTACTGGAATAGTTGGAATTAAGCAACAGTTTCGGTTATATCTATTATGTTCTATTTTATAAAATATGGTACTTATTTTATGCAATAAATGATAATTATGCGATGCGTTTTTCTGCATAATTTTTCTTTTCCAGCCCATTCCTCACAGTCAAGGTGTGGCTCTCATAAAAATTACAAACCTTACCAAGTTTTGAGAATTATATATTTTCCACCCAAATGTATAACTTGCAAATTGCTGTGGACAAAACATGTGCATTACTCCCACCTTGTGGTAGAGTTGCATTACTGCAAGTATCAAAACCTTCAATGAAAAGCTTTTGATAAGTCATATACGTTCACTATCCAACAACAAAAAGGTTCCTCACTAACTTACAGCTGACTAAATACACCATCCATACACTAAAAAAACTGCCATGAAGAAATTAAATCTGAGTGACACAAAATAAATAATATAAAAACGGATAAAATGTGAGGGTTAGTTACTATAGTAAAATTTGTTTTTATAAACAAAAAAAGAAACTAGAATGTGGACTAGATGTCAGATAAAATAAATGTTCTTCTGGTGTAAACAAATTTATCTGAAGATGTGGTTTACTGAAAGAGGACATTTAAAAAATGGGAATAAAAACTGAGTTTCCAAACCTTTGGTAGGTGTAAGCAAACTGAAAACAGTTTACCATTTGTGTGAATCTTAGGTGAACCAGCCAAAAGTAGAGGACATAGTGAGAAGCCAACCTGATTCAGAGTCACTGCCGTCACTGGAGCTGGAGCTACGGTCACTGCCGCTGCCGGAGCTGAACGAGGAGCTGCTGCTTTTGCTGAAAGGCGACTGGCGGCTGTTAGCGGAGACCTCCACTTAAACAGTTCACAAAAACAAGACAACAAAAAAACGTTTTAAAATCTCAGTGCCTCAAATTAGGAAGCAGATCCTTGAAACGTGTTGACCCGATCCTACCCAGTGGTTTCTGTTTCATCAATATGTTCTTTTTGTTACTCATAACTGATCTCTTTCCACCTTCCTTTGCTTTTTCAATCTTCGGTCCTCCTTTGGGGATCAACAACTTTTTTTCTAATGCAAACACATAAACGCCTTAAACAATCATTTAGATGGAGAACAGCATGAAAAACAAAGACAGGAGGAGTACAGCTTGAGCAGTGGAGGAGGTGAGGTGTTCTTACTGCTTCTGCTGCTGTTGCATTTACTGAGACTGGCAGCAACAAACTGCTGCAAGGCTCTGAGAGTGGAAGCTTTAAGCTTTTCAAAGTCCACTTCCACCTCCCCAGATTCAGCTGTTTCCAAACACGTCTCTCTGCTCTTGATAAGGTTCAGCATCTCGATCAGTTTTTTACTGGGTAGCTTGTCGATGTCTGCCTTTAGCTGCATTTTCTCCTGGTTACTCAGTGGAACTGAAACGACCTCACTGCACTTTGCCAGGACTCCGGGATTATGGGGTTTAACTCCATGCCTGCAAACACAACAAAACAAAAACAACAACACAAAAGACAATTACAGTTTATCTTGGGCTAATGCTAGTTGTAGGGTTCAAAAACCAAACTTCATTTTTGAGACCCTTACAGAGAGGTGCTTTTGCATTTCGAAATCATTTGCACTATGGTGTTGTATTTTGCAGAAACGTTCTTCAGTCGAGAAAGGCCCTTCTCATTGGCTCGTTTTTCCTTTTTCAGCTTCTCTTTCTTCTTTGGCTTCAGAGGCTCTTTGGTGAGCCGCTTCAGCTGATCGCTGACCGCTTTCAACTGCCGAAATAACCAGAAAATGAGGAAAATTTTATGCACTATATTGCACTTGTGCTTTTGCGTTGCCAACCTTCTCTTCCAGATGAGCCAGCTGCATGGCAACCTCATCTGATGACCTCTCTGACTCTGACGAGTTGTTGCTCAGAGAACTCTCAGATGTTGAGGGACTTCCGACTCTGTTCAACTGCCGGTTTTCGGCACACTGCAGAGAGACGGAACACCCTTCTGGTTTTTGGGGGATGTTCTTGTAGCGGGATTCAAAAACCTCCTGTTCAAGAAAGGAAAAAAAATTTGCACAAAAAGGGGAATGTGTGTTTGTCTGATTATCTCTTTTCTTAGCAAAGCTTCTTGGGATTAAATTGTATACTGTTGGAGAGCGTCTTTATGTGTCTTCAAACTGGCTCAATCGTACTTGAATCGGGTGGTCTCACCCTAAACTAGACTGAAGAGCAGCATACCTGCAGTTTTTTGGCCATGTAGACAACATCATGTGACGGAGGATTGTATCTGTAGCAGTTTGAGAACATTAGTCGCACATCAGCAGCAAATTCCTTGGCGTCTCTGTACTCCTGCTGGTCCATTTTTTTCTAGAGATCAAAACTTGTGTCAGAATAAATTGGCTTTTAAAATGCTTCAAATATTCTGATGTCTTGGTAGTTTTACCTTGATGGTGCTCAAGTCCATCGGCTGTTTGATGATGTCATGGTAGTCGTGGAGCCCCAAAGCCACTGCATCCACCGGCGTGTAAAAGGGCCAGGCGTAGGAGTAGTGTCTCTTGGACAGCATATCTTTCAGGATGTTGTTGCAGTACCTGAGCTGCTCTGGCATTCTGACCTTCTTGTCCTCAAAAGCAGGCAAGTCCTTTTTAGGGGGCTTGATGGGCCGTCCGTTGCTTGTTCTGAAGAACAACGTGCAAGGCACTGAAAGTTCCTCATCAGGGGAGATCTCCCTGTTTGTGAAGACGGAAGGAGCCGATGTTGCAGAGTCGGCTTTCCGCTTCAAGGTTTTTTTAATCTGAATATTCAGACGGGAAGAGAAAGAGATAAGCTCTGTATGTCGTTCACTGCAGCATGCAGACACATTCAGGATACAGGCCGCATGAACTAATCAAACCTTACTGTTGTGTGTGTTTTTGCTGCAAGTACGTTGGGTGGGTTGATCTGAGCCACATCTGGAGGAATGACCGTCACCATCTGCTGGAGAACAACGTCTGATAGACCAGACTTCTGCTTCACTGCATCTCCTTCAGGTGGGGATTAAAAACACTCACATGGGTTGGGTGGAACTTTACATATTAGACAGGTCACAGAAGTTACAGAAAGAGTATGCTATGGGGTAACAGCACTTTATTTTATGGCTGAAACAATTAATTGGAATGACTCGGCTATTGAAATAATAATCAACTAATTTGGTAATTAGTTAACTGTTAACTGCAGGATACAGAGTAAAAAAAAGGCACTTTTCTGGAAAGAACAGCACGAGTAGTAATTAAATATATAAAAGTCTAGACGTTTTACATTCGAATTAAGCCTGTTCTACTCAGGACTCCTAAAGTGGCATAGTTTTAGATACAAAACTTCAGTTCAAACTAAATCTATACTAACAAAACTAAAACTTTAGTTTAAAGCAAAAAGAATAAAAACAAATCTGAAGCTGAAACTTTTATTTAAAAAAATATTTTGTTACACATTTGTTGAAACTGTCACTATGTTACGACAGTAATGACAATGATCTGTGAAAAAAAAGTGGAGCTCATCTGCCTTCTCCCATTGCAAAACAACCAATCAGAGCCAGGAGGAGGGTCTTAGTGCCGTCAATCACGCTCGTGTACACTGTTGATAATAAATAATTCTGTGTTTTCCTTCTAGCTCTTTTAGCTAGCTGCAAAGCTAAAAGAAATGGCATGTTTGGAAACGCCCTCAAAGCTAAGGTTAAAGGATATGATGCACTAGGGAAAGCCCTCTTTAAGGCATAGCTTAGATAGAGGCTAACAAAGAGAATAGAAAACTTTTGTTTGATGCCATTTTGTCCCACTAACTCCTAAGGGTAGCATGAGAAATGGACCAGCTGTATTTTGGTATTAATAAATAGAATTCATGAATTCAACTCACTGACTCTTATTCAACCTCATACATCAAGAACTTAGCATGGAGAATGGATAAATTCTCCATAGTACCTTCCTCCTTTTTTAAGCTGCGGATGCCTCCTTTGGTACAAATGATCAAATGTTCACTAAAGGGGGGCTGTTACTGCAATATGCAATGTTAGGCAATAAAGTATTTCATTTAAAAAAGGAATTTAATTATTTGTTTTCATCTTTAAATGAATTTCTAATACATAATAAAGCAACTTAAATTAAAAATCTGCAACATTTGGCAATTTCTTTTATCTGATTAATCAGTTTAATTGATAGATAAATAATCATTGGTTGCAGCATTGTTTTATTATTATAAATGTGCAAACAAAAAAAATTCCAGATGAAATACCCAATATTTCTGAGTCACCTGTGTTGTTTTTCTTCACTTTCAGTGGTTCAAGCACAGAGATTGTAGTGACCACCTCCTCCTTTTGCATTTGTGACAATTTCTGCAAAAAGGCCTTTTCCAAGGTTTGGGCCATAAAAACAATATCATCTCCTGGCTGTGGGAAAAAAAAGAAAAAAAGGAGGAAGGGTTACTGACTCTAGCCATAGAGCTACAGCTCTTCTGTTTAAACAATCAAACATCAAGTGAACAGGAGACTACATTTGTTTACATGCAAGAAACTACTTTAGATTTAAAGATGACCAAAAGGAAAAAGGAATTGTTCCTGACAGTAAATGACAGGCATCCTCCTGGAGGGTAAATGTCCCTGGAGTGCCATTTCTGAAGATGTGAAGACATTTGAAATAAAAGAACAACTTAAATAGCGAACCTCCCTCCATCCCCTGCATGTTGAAAATCATTTGTCACTTTCTAAGCAAGCAGAGTGAAAGATTTATCTGCATTACAGCTAATCAAATACTTCATACAGCGGCTAACGAGCCATTGAACCATTCATTTTATTGAAGTCTTTGAGGCTAGAAGGCCTTGTTACCATTCCATTAATCTCCATCTAGCTGGCCAACTCCAAAAGAGACATATTGATTCCAGTCAGAACAGACATGTTAGATTCAGCTGACGCGCAGGTAAACAAACGTAGCAGTGTGTCGTATTGCATCGTGTTCTCACCTTGTTGTACATGTAGCAGTTGGTGAACATGGCGTTGAAGTCTTTTACACACTCACTTGCTTCCCAGTAATATCGGTTCTCTAGTCGCTTCTTGATGGTGCTCAGATCCATAGGATATGTAATAATTTTATAGTAATCCTAAAACATACATAAAAATAGCCCACACTTGAAAAACTTTTTAGACAAGTGCATTACAGTACCTTGCAAAGCCATGCACCCAACCCCCATCGGTTGTATTGTATGTCACAATACAACCAGAATACTGACTAGACGTTAAACGGAAAAATAACAGTTGCTTTTAATGTTATTTTTTTTACTACAATAAAAAAACCATCTGGAAAGTTAGACATACATTTACATGTAGCTCTTTGTACTCTGACACTCAAACAAAATTCCTTAAATAATAACCTCTATAATCATATAAAGACAGTTACAAAGTTGGCCTTCCTTCATCTGAATAACATTTCCAGTATTTTTTCTTCAGGTGACTAATATCCAGCAAGATCTAGAGAAACTCCTCTGTGTGTTAATTTTTAATCGCACTGATTACTGCAATAACATCTTCAAAGGTCATCCAAAACATAAAAAATAAATAAAAATCAGAACCCAAGTTCCATAGTCCTTCCACTGGCTCAAAGTAGCTCAGAGAATAGACCCAGTACATCTGTTTATGAATCACTGAACAGCTTAGGACCTCAATACGTTAAATATCTGCTGTTGTATCAACCTTCCAGACCACTCAGGTCTTCTGGTTCTGCTATTTGTCAGAACCAGAACAAATCATAGAGAAGCAGCATTCAGCTTTTATGCACCACAAATCTGGAACAAACTTCCAGAAAACTGCAAAACAGCTGAAGCACTGAGTTCCTTCAAATCTCAACTAAAAACCCACATGTCTAGAGTTGCTTTGGACTCTAGACAGGCGTCACTGGAACAATGACCAACACATTTGATGTGTATTGTCAATTGATGATACACATCTTATGATGTGAAGCGCTTTGACCTGCTTTGTTGCTAGAATGTGTTGTAAAAATAAACTTGACTGATTAAAGCATAGAACTGTATTGGAAGAAAACCTGTCAGTCTGTAAAAAAAAAAGCTTCACTTTGTAGAAAAATGTTTAGATCACAGCACATCCGTGAATGGAATAGATAACATTGATAATCTCCAGACCTAAAGCAGATTATGGATTTACACTTACATGAACAGCTGCAGTGAGATTAAATTACACACAAGCTAAAACCTATTTACTGATTCATTCACTCCTGAATGGACTGTTGCACTGGACTTTCTTCAAATGGATCAATTTAAAAAAGTAGTGCCCAAAGTCGGTCCTTGAGGGCCGGCATCCTGCATGTTTTAATTCTCTCCCGGTTTAACGCTCTTGGATCTAATGATGGCTCATTAGAAGGCCTACGAAGAACATTGACAAGCTGAAAAGGTTGTTACTACCAGTACTAAAACATGCAGGATGCCGACCCTCAAGGACCGACTTTGGCACCCGATTTAAAAAAAACTGAATGCACATGTACACCTTAATTAACTGATTGTTTTTCCTTTTAGTCAATTTCCTGATGCTTTATAAATATTATGTTCATCCATAGCAAATGCTAAAATAAAGTTTGTGCTCGTAAAAAGAGAAAATGTATGAAAAGTTTAATAAGTATGAATTCTTTGGCAAGGTGCTGCACCAGTCAAACACTGCCTGACAACTGAAGCACTTACTGGAAGACACAGCGTCACGGCATCGACGGGCTCGCGAAACGGCCATGAATACTGATGTTTCCATAGCGCTTTCATCACCACCTTCTCCAGATACAGCAGCTGATTGGTCAGGCGCCCGGACCTCCTGGGATTTATGACCTCTGGAGGAGGCGGGTTCCCGCTCACGGAGGGGCAGGCTTTCATATCAGCCATCATGTTTAAAAGCATCGATGGGACAAGGAAGCCTGGAGAACACTCTGCTGCAACGGAGAGTTCATCACACACCTTCCTGATGAAGAAACAAACCTAGTCGTCAGTGCATCAATCACAAGTAAAATATGAACGTGAACACACACCAGAGACAGGCATTTTCTACATTTTCATTAAGATAAAAACCTCCAAACAGATCAAAAAACACCCTAAAGACGAACACCAATAAATTCAACATTTCTTAAAATAAAAAAAATAGGAATGCCAATAAATTCAATATTTATGAATAAATAAAAACCTTTAAATCTATATAGCTATCATTTAAAAAATGGTGTGGATTATTAGTCACAGAGAAAATCAGGATTTACAGAAAACTACATTAATGCTGGGATTAAGTAGTTACTGTTTCTTAAAGAACTCAATTAAAATTGCATGCATTTCTATTAATTACTAGAGTCACACATTTATGAAATAGGTCAAGATTATAAATCAGTATGAAAATAAATAACCTGCACTCTGAAATGTTAAGGACACAGTTTAGAAATAGAAAACAACACATGATTTATTCACTGAAATCTAGTGGTTGGTTTTCATATTAAGGCAGAAACCCCTAAAAAAAACACTCCTCTTCAGTTGAGTGATGGCGCCACCTACTGTACATATATCTGAATTTAAAATAATGTAGGCGGTTGTTTCAGCAGAGGTAGATGGCTCACTTTATACCAAAACGTCATGTTTACATCCATGTTTCAATCTCTACTCATGACAGTTTATTCATTGAATGTTTTATGAGACACAATTGATAAGTGAATAATTAAAAGCATCAAAAACACAAATCGTCAATGAGATCTTACATCTGCAACTTACAGCTAGCATAGTGATACCTAACCTATTAAGATTAAATAGTTCATTCAATATTGATTAGAACTAAACCAAGATTTCAAAGAGCTGGTTAAAAGGATTTCTGAAAAGGAACTCAGCAACATTTAAGGGCTACAGTAACACAAATATAGATTTGTGCTATGAAACCATGAAGATGCACAACTCTGTGCACTCAGAATTGTGCAATAGTTTTGTATTGTTCAGTGTTCAACAGTTCAAAGTATTATTTAGTAATCTAATGCAATAGTCCCATGTCCTGCTGCCACACTGACCTCATTCCCAGAAGCTGACTAAAATGTTGCTATGGAAGAAAAGCAATTAAAAATAAATAAATAAATGGCACCAACTGAAAATGCACAAAATGCATGGTTTAATTGTGTATACAAACAGGCTATTTTGAACATGAAAAGTCAGAATGTTCTTCATGGAAAGTAATTTGCAGGTGAAAAAATACAAGTTAATGTCTCCAATTACAACGCTACACTTTCAGTAAGTCAAGTTAGAATAATACTTTTATTCCTGATAAGTCTTACTCTAAGGTTTACATGAAATCAAAGTAAGAACACATCATTAAAGAATTAGGTGAAACTGGGCCTAGACAACACACTTAAAGGTGAAGATAACATATTAGAAAAGGAAGGACTTCTGCTTTCAGAGATGATTCTGTTCAAATGAAGGACAATACTGAAAAATATTTCCACCTTTTAATGGCCAATCAGGAGCTTGTTCAGTAAAAGACCCTGTCAGCAAACATGCAGAGCACAAATCACAGAAAACAATACCCACTCCAAGTCATTAAACTGTGCATGCCACAGTTTAATGACATATACATTTGAATATTATGTAACAAAAATCTCTGCATTTTCTCAGTCATATGAGAAAATGAAACTTAAATTGAACATGGATTTATTATGGTGAACTATTTCAAGCCTTTATTTTTGTAATTGTCATGATTATGCCTTAGAGAAAACAGAAGCACAAAATTCAGTGTTTCAGAAATTAGAACATTAAGCAATAAAAAAAATCTATATGTATTGTTCATTATTTTGCACTCAAAGTTTGGTCTGGCCTCCTTTTGCAAAAACTACTGCATTGATGCAGCGTGGCATGGAGGACATCAGCATTCAGGTCATCCACCATGTTAGGTCTGATGTCTCATCAGCTCATACATTATCAATAGGATTTTGCTTGACAATCCTCTCATGACTGCAGTTATCCCAGTTACTGGTGCATCTTTTCTTTCCACTGAACTTTCTAGCTTGAATACATCCCTAGAACAAGCAGGGTTTTTAGCACTGACCTTTTGTTGCTCATCCTCATTTGTGGAGGGTCTAAATTTAAGACTGGCTTTTGGATATAATCATGTAGCATTTGTCATGATATAAACTTTTATTCACCGACTGGAGTATCCTACATATTCATTGTTTAGACATGGAGTAAGAATATAATAAAATACTGATTCATTTCTCAAATACTTAAACTCAGAACAATAATAATTTCTTCTGAGGAAAAAAACAAGGGGCAGGTGGAGAACCAATAACTGCAAACAATTTTGGGGGATGTTACCTTTATTTAGCAAGCGAGTACAACCTTACGGTGTTTGAATGCATACCGTGTTAGACGGTACAAAATGGAGGATGTTACACTGCTACCAAGTTCCCTCAACATTTCCACCTGTTGGCTCCAGGTCAATTCACTTCTCCCAGTTACCGCCAGCTAGCTTTGCAACTAACGTTAGCATCCAGGGCCGTGAACATGAGTACAGTTCGGTTTTTGGAAATAAATCAACAGTACATTTTCTACTAAAAGCATGACTTTGATTCAAGAACCCATTCAATGTCTAAAGCAAGGGCAACGTATTGGCTTAAAACCCCTTCATGACATTATTTTGCCTTTTCAAGTGATCGCAACGAGGAAAAGCCTAGTTTTACCGAAACTTGTTCACACCAACACCTAGCATCGCTAACGTTTTGCTAGCGTCCTCACTTTCCTACAAAGGCCAGTTTAACTAAGTCTCTTTTAAGCAAACTCGCTTGCACATAGGTCTTTTTCTTGTTTATGAAATAATAACCGCCATACCAGCAGGCATTTTCGCACATTAAATATTCAATTTAGTCTTCCATTAGCAGGCTACATACCTAAATAACCTCCGAAATCTGTCGGGCTCCTTGAGTTCAGCTCTTCAGTCACAGGCGTCTCTATAGCAACCATCTCACATTTATATCTCCCTACAGCCTCTACAACTGATTGGTCTTTGCGTTATAGCTAGCACGCGCCATAACGCTTTCAATATTATTAAATAATGAACTAGTTTAAGAAGATTATAAAAATATAAAACTAACTGGTAAAGTTTAGGAAGAGAAAACAAAATGGCAACTTCATGTCACTACAGGAGCCTTCTGACTGAACAACTGGACAATAGTGAGCGCTGAAGCTCACTTAAACAGAAGCACGGTGCGTTTAAATGGTGAGCAGCTAAGTTAGCTTAGCGGACGGCCTTAAACCGAAATAGCTCGCGCAGAGGGTTGCTTCCTGTGAACTGAACAGTCGAGTACCAGTCGACCATGTTTACATGTCCAAGTTTGTTTCGTTACCGTAATTTATTTTACCACAGCATGTGAAATTTATTTTGAAAAAACAAGAAAAAAAAAAGTGGCCTGTGCAAGAACTGAAGACATCTCCTTGTGGTTCAATTCAAAGTTTAATTCCACATATAATTCAGATTGGAAAGCATGTCCTACCAAGCTGCAGAGGAACATCCTAATCAAGCCAGGTTTAAGCAATCCTGCCAAGTGCAGACTTTTGGTTCCTTCCAAAACTCCAGTAAATCAATCACAGATCAATTTATTCTGACATGGAACTGTTTCTAAGCTTTTGAAAAGGGGAAACAAGGTAGGAATTCAGAAAGGGTATACATGTTATTAATGTCTATATTTCAATTTACATTTGCACCCTAAAAAGTCAAGTTCACAACCAAGTGTTATTAAATAAGGTCAATTAATGCATAAGCAAATTACATCCTTTAAGCAACTAATATGATGACAAAACTGGATATTGTGAATCTTTGTCATTCCAAATAAAGGTTCTAAGAAAGCTGGAGTGCAGTAGTGGCTGCTGAAGCTGGTCCTCAGGCCTACTGCCCTACATGTTAAGTTAAACGCCTCCCTGCTCCCAAGCAGCTGATTCAAATGATTGCATTACCTTCTCAAAACGCCATTAACTCACGGAGATCCATTTTAATTAACCATTCATCCAAACAACGTGTTGGGCAGCAGGTAAACCTGCCCACCAAGAGAACAAAAAATAAATGACTAACTAAATAAAGAACATACAGGACAGGGAAGCTCTGACAGTCATATGAAGCTCTGCTTGTTGTGGATGCACATTTAGTGAAATTTGCTGCAGTTATCATTGCTTGAAAGAACAATGCCAATGACACACACAAAAAAATATATTTGATGATGGCACCTGCAGCAAACAACTTCAGAAAAATGGGCAAATGTAATAATTTACACAGGTTTTACTAGGACTAGATTAGGATAGCTGAATGATTGGATTAGAGCTTCTCCAAACTGGTGGTTTTAGGTGGTTTTCATTGTCTGCAGCCAGAAATTCCATCAAAGTCTCAAGAAACTAATAGAATTTTACAATCAACCTCAACTTATTGCCTATATAGGTTGCTCTGCAAGCTATTTAATAATAAGGTATGCAGATTTTCTCCTGAATTTTTTGAAAGTCATTAAATCTTTTTTTTAACTGCATGAATCAAAATAAAATCACACAAGATAACTGAAAAATCCAGCCATATCTTCCAGTTTTGCAAAACATGGATTTTTGCACGTTTATGTTAGTGAATTTTGTAATTTATAACATAATTTGTGTAGGACAATAGCACACTTTTTGTTGCTGCATAATGATCCAAAAACAGCCTGAAGGCATTGTTCGATTATATTTTTTGACCACAAGATGGGGCCAGAACCAAAAATATGTAATTAGATATGACTTTCCGTCATAAGTGGACATGAGCTTTTCCACTGCCAAATTCATAACACAAATATTTGCTATTTGAAAAATTTTATTTGTAAAATGACCTGTTGGCTCTCCATTATATTGCAAAAATTCATGACAACTCACAATTTTGGTAGATTGAAACAGCAATGATACATAGTGTGAGATGGATACATTTAACTTTAAAACATTAGCTTTTTTTAACTCTTGCAAACCAGGACCGGATTTGGGGCTGTTGAAAAGGGAAAGTGTAACAGTGGCACGCAGAACAGATTCTGGAATCCTGGCAGTACATATGGCCACATTTGTGTGTGTGTGCACATGTGTGCGTGTGTGTGGGTGGGTGTGTGTTTGGGTGACAATAACAGGAAGCTTGTTCAGATGGGAGGAGGTCATAAAGGAAGCCTCAGCCCCCTGATGTTCCAGAAGTGAGGGGTAGCACTGGCTATTTTAAAAATGGATGAACTATTACTCCTGTGTAAACAAGTGGACATGGCCTGGAAACATGAACAACTGTCAGTTATTCTGTATTGCCCCATATTGTTTAATTTGATTGTGTTCTTGTTGTCTTTTAAGCAACTTGATTATAAATAAATGATGCAGTATTATATCTAAGACAAAAATAACTGGACCAAATCAGTTTCACAGTGGGTTCTTTTCAGTCACTTTGCAAAAGAGTGTCTTTTTGAAAACTGTGAAACTGTGATGACTCTTGGGAGGCTATACAATACAACAATACACATTGCACATGCTGTATATAGCAAATTGTAATCCTCACAGGTGGAACTGTTTACCAGGGATCATTTCACCCGCAGGATCACATAAAGGGGGACACACTGTACACTGGAGACCAGAGAGAATCAGGATGAAGAGGCTCAGAGCCAAATAGATAAAGATGTAAAAAACATTTTTTAGATTACTGACAGGGAGAGTCTATTTCTTGATTGGGGGACTCCTTGAGGCAACTTCTTTGGAGGAGAACTTTAGATAGGGGTGTTGGAGCAAACTGGAAAAATCCAACTTGTGAAATTTGAATTTATAATAGTAATTGCAATAATACATTGTATTTGCATAACACTTTTCTAAACACTCCCACTACAGGAATCAAGCAAAACTACTAGTAGAACACTAAGCACATCAAACAAAAACATAAAAGGTGAACACTTAAATACATAGCACCTTAAAAAAGTAAATAATTAATAATAAAACAGAATAATACTTAGAATTTATTGAAAGAATTCTTTAAAAAAATCAATTGAACCTTGCATCATCTTCCTTCTGCGACGCTGTTATGCACTTACCTTGTATTGTTCTGGGAAATAAACTCAACAAATTTCAGTGTGGCTCTAATGTAACAAAACGTGAACAAGGTCAAGACAGTGGATGCATTCTCAAGGCATTGTGTCACGTTGTGAAAACGTCAGGATGTTGACGGGGAAATGTTGTGGTAATGCGATGGATTGCTGCTGGTTATTGGACCTTAAATCATCTTTTTTTTCCAGGAATCTGAAAGTTATGCACATATTTGGCTCCAGAGTTGACTTTGTCAGGAGGAGAGCCGACAATAACAACGGGATCAACGGCTTGCATACAGGTACCTGTTATCAATCAACGTCTTTTATTAACTATGACCTAACCTCTCTGGTTATTAATGTGCCCCACATGCAGGTAGTGAAAGTTTGAAAACAAGTGAAGATGTTTTGATTGATCATAGTGCACATGGAGTACTTTAAAAAAAAACAACAAGAATTAGAAGGAGAGGTACCAGTCTTAATGGTGCTCAGATTTGTGGATGGCAATGATTTATCACACAATACTGATTTTTACAGCCACATCGGTGCTGTACAGCGATAAAAATCCTTCCATTTTTCTTACTGTTTATAGGTGTCTGAAATCAAAGGGAGAACACGGAGGACTGATTTACTCAGCACCGTCCAAGTCTTGGTGAGTGTTGGCTTCGTGTGTTTGAAAAAGTGAGAGGAAGAAGGATGCTGTTTTTTCGGGGGTTTTTTTTACCCTCTCTCAGCACCCTGCTGTACAAGTCGACTGGTGTCCAGAAATGATCCCGTCCCAAGGCAGACATGGACCTCATACGAGTCAGAAGGGATTCATGCGGTCATCCAGACAGATTCTGTTCACTGCTAAATACAAAAGCTTAAAAAAAAGGATGCACACCGTAATTTCTGTGAGGCTGCAAATGTAAAAAAAAAAATTGTTTCATTCAAAGAAATTTAAGATTTTACTGTGGACTGTGAGTTTTATTTTTTTTTAATGTTAGAATTTTGCAGCTTTCTTTTATTCTGAATAACATATGTAGTTGTCCACCATTCACTGAGAATAGTTTAATGAAATGTTGAAACATTCATCCACACATTACTCGTTCAGCAGTGAGATGTTTGAGGATTTTCTTTCTATAACAAACAATGTTTTCGGGGCCAATCTAAAGATCATTGTTCTGTTGAAATAACCAACCTCTGATTCAAATTTAGCTTTCAGACAGATGAAGACCTCCAGGTTTCTCTAAGCACTTTTTAATGTGATGCAGAATTCACCGTTTAATTCCCAGCATTTTCTTGGCTCAGGCTCCTGACCTTGGAATTTAACCACTGCAGTGACTTTGGATGGATTGACATAGTCCACCCAAACCCCACTGAGAAAGATCTCACTATTAACCCTTACAGAATACTCAGTTCCATCTTTTTCACTTTTTTGTTGTTGATTAGTTACATTCTGTAGAAGATCAGTTCAGAACCATCCATACATCCAAAGTAAAGCTCAAAAAGGTCACGTTTACATTAAATACCTGGATGATTAACAGGTTTCAGTAGCAATAGATGGCATGCAAAGAAGGTCATGCAATGATTTGAATCAGATGTCCTGGATTTCATAGACACATCTAAAACACGTAGGAGAAGGGGGCCTGAGGACCAGTGAAGGGGGCCTGAAGGGGTCCTGGTCCTCAGGCCAGTGTTCCCATCTGGCCTGAGGACCATCTCAGGTTTGCTTAACAAACCTGAGATGCAGACTGTATCCAAGATTATATTCCCTCAGTAATGATCCATATTTCAGGACTGTAGATGAGGACGAGTAAATTGAGAGCGTCACTTTTAAAGTCAGAAGTTGTGTACAAGATGCTATTGCCTCGTTTTCACTAAGCAGCACTGGTGTCTGTGATTCAATACGCGTTTTTTGACTGTTCCACTCTAGAAGCTGTCCATTCCTGACTCGGACCGCACCATTCCTGGACCCTCTTCGGTTGTAGAGCCACAAGGGTGGAGTGACTGGTGTCACATGACACAGTCCATTGTTTGAGGGAAAGAAACCCGTCACTGATTGCGGCAAGCACTAACATGCTAGTGCTTCGTGTGTGTCATCGAAGTGGAATGACCAGTCCAACTTAACGGCGGACAGACTTTCCTTAATAAGGCAAACCATAAAACACCGACCCGTACCCTGGTTCTCAGTGGAAACAATAAATAAGATACTTTGACTTCTCTGGTTGAGTCAGTTACTGAGGTGCAACCCAGGAGGACCAAAGAAATTGTTTCACAGATAAAAACTATGAGGTAGAGAAACAGGCTCTCATCCCAGACACTTCACATTCAGCTGCAAACTCCTCCAACACATGCTGTAGATCACGACTTGAAGATGCACACAGAACTGCATCATCTGCAGGAAAGTCAAACACAAAAGTCTGACTCTTCCAATTGAGACAACATTGTTCCAAGAGTGTGCCTGGAGATCCTGCCCACAAATACGAGAAGGAGGACTGATGATGAGGAGCAGGCATAGGCAGATGTTGATGACACTGTTTTCTATTTTTTTTTAAAAAGGAGAAGAAAACACAATTCAATCTTTAATTTTCATTGTTCTCTTGGGGCCATCAGATTGAAATGAATTTTGAAGTCAACTCATAAAACTTTTAATAGCTCTGCTCCATCATACTTCACTGACTTCATAATTTGCTCTGACCCCTTTATCACTGGGTTAAGTCTTCATCATGGCCTCCACAATATACCCAAACTTTTCCTGACATACAGTTTTGAAACAATTTGAAATCTCAATAAGTGAAAACCCACCTACTGTCCAGTGACTGATGGAGGTAACATTCATCATTTTTATATGTTCCAGAAGATATAAGCAAGATTTTGCAAAGATCATCCACTTTTTATTCACAGAGGGGGGTCCATTTGGTCCTGAGTTTGACACCAATGTTTGCTCGTTTCTGATGAATTTAATATTTTCTTCCTGTGAACACAGATTGGTAATTCAAGCTGCTGCACTAAGTGATATTTTGTGCTACAAGTTACATGGGATGTGATGCAGAAGATGGTACCCATGCACCACAAAATATCAGTTATCCGTTTGAATGCCCTGTAACATGCTTTATTCTTCATCTCAGCTGTATTATCCCAACATGAATTGCTTTAGCAGAAACTCGCAGATACACATTGCGAGATGTAAAGTGAGCATGTTTTCTTTCCAACTTTCAAAATCTGCAAATCAACGTGCTTTTGTGTGTTTTCCACATCAAAAGTTTCCTTCCTTCTTGTCACAGGTGCCATCCTGTTAGTGGTGAGCTTCCTTGAAATTAATGTTGTACCCAGATGCACAGCGGTCAAGATCATGCATATCAAAGCAACTCAGCATTTTTTCAGAAAAGTAAATGGAAGAAATTCTAAGCAAAAAACTAAGCAAAAAAAAAAAGAAAAAACTAAGCAAAAACAAACAAACAAAAAAAAACTGTGATGAGTTTCTACTCTTAGCAGATAAGCTATATTTATTACCAAAGTCTTGGCTGCAGTGATCCTGGTGGGGAAGGTTCGACCACTTTTAAAACGTTTTCTCCATTTGAAGCTAACCGTCTCTAACTGGACTCCCACAGTTTTAGGAATGAATATTTTGACCATTTCCAGACTGAGAGATACTTTGTTTTTCATTTGTTGTGGAATTTCTTTAGATCTTTGCATGATGTGTGTTTTTTTTTTGGATATCCATCATCCTATTTTATGCTGTTTGGTTGTGTTCAAGTGATTTCTCGATTCTACAGCTGCAGACTAATCGGCCATGTGTGTGTCAACAAAAACATAACTGAAGACAATAATCAGGCTCTGTATTAAATCATAAACTGTCATTCTGGCATGACTAGAAAGCTTAAGTCTCATCACATGCTCCTTGTCTCATTTCTTCTGTGCAGTCAGCCTCTATGATCAACTGTTGCTCATAAACAGCAACTCTTGCAGAGTTAATTTGGATGTATTATTTAATCTTATTTCTGCTAGAAAAGATTAAGACAAGTACTATGAAATTAATCTGGTTTAAGCATAGCATTTGTATTTTGATAGCAGTAAGTAAAGCTATTTTTATATGAATATTGTGTATACATGTGCACAGGGGCTCTTAGATTTTGATGAGGAAATGACTTCAGCTATACAGGAAAACCACAACAGAGTGGAACTCCAGGAAGGAGAATTAATCACAAGGTGAGTAGAGCAGTATATATTAGTGTTTAATTACCAAGAGCGTCACATTATGCTAACTGAAAAGTTGAGAACCATTGTTTTCCTACTGCTATGCAGCAATGTGTAAGCAAGCATTCCTCAACAGCTGAAAACAGCAGGGGAGGGATTTCCTGTATACAATGTCTGCCTGTTGTGTGTCTTTTTATCCATCTTGCCTTTCAATTTGGTAATACAAATGTTATAAATACATATCTGAAGAGTGTGACATGCAATGGCATTCAGTCATTCACCTAAACACAAATCTGGCCTTTATGGAAGAGTGTAGACTGAGGAAATTCACTTTCCACACACATTAGCCTAAACAAATTATCCCCACTTCGAAAGACGGTGGTGGCAGCAGCATGGTGGGGTGTGCTATGTTACCAAAAGTATTTATTAACCAACCTTAATCCTTTAATTGAGGTTTAGTATGTTCCAGCAAGATACCTAAGGATGCTGTGTGGGACATTTTCCTCACTATGAAATATTCCACCGTCCACTGTAGGGGGTGTAATAAGAAAGCAATATGTGGAGTAACAATGGGATGTCACTCTAGTTCATATGTTTGTCAGATTTGGTTATGTGTGCGTCATCACTAGCAGCAGTCTTAATTAGTCAGCCATCTCCGTAACCCGTATACAGATGCACATCACTGAATGCAATGAGACTGACCTAGAATGTAGTTGGATACTTGACGTTTTGCATGGTATCGCACATGCGCCTGTGACAAATCGACCGTATGCCAAATTCGGATCAAACTCATGGCATCTGAGGAAAGTGTCTGTCTGTCTGTCTGTCTGTCTGTCTGTCTGCTCTGTCTGTCTGTCTCTCTGCTCTGTATGTCTGTCTGTCTGTCTGTCTGCTCTGTCTGTCTGTCTGTCTGTCTGTCTGCTCTGTCTGTCTGTCTGTCTGCTCTGTCTGTCTGCTCTGTCTGTCTGTCTGTCTGTCTGCTCTGTCTGTCTGTCTGTCTGTCTGTCTGTCTGTCTGTCTGTCTGTCTGTCTGTATGTCTGTCTGTCTGTCTGTCTGCTCTGTCTGTCTGTATGTCTGTATGTCTGTCTGCTCTGTCTGTCTGTATGTCTGTCTGTCCTGTCTGTCTGTCTGTCTGTCTGTCTGTCTGTCTGTCTGTCTGCTCTGTCTGTATGTCTGTCCTGTCTGTCTGTCTGTCTGTATGTCTGTCTGTCTGTCTGTCTGTCTGTCTGTCTGTCTGTCTGCTCTGTCTGTCTGCTCTGTCTGTCTTGTCTGTCTGCTCTGTCTGTATGTCTGTCCTGTCTGTCTGTCTGTCTGTCTGTCTGTCTGTCTGTCTGTCTGTCTGTCTGTCTGCTCTGTCTGTATGTCTGTCTGTCTGTCTGCTCTGTCTGTCTGTCTGCTCTGTCTGTATGTCTGTCTGTCTGTATGTCTGTCTGTCTGTCTGCTCTGTCCGTCTGTCTGTCTGTCTGCTCTGTCTGTATGTCTGTCTGTCTGTCTGCTCTGTCCGTCTGTCTGTCTGTCTGTCTGTCTGTCTGCTCTGTCTGTCTGTCTGCTCTGTCTGTATGTCTGTCTGTCTGCTCTGTCCGTCTGTCTGTCTGTCTGTATGTCTGCTCTGTCTGTCTGTCTGTCTGTCTGTCTGTCTGTCTGTCTGCTCTCTAGAGCTTCCAGTGCGTCTGAATGGACCGCGCGCTTCGCTCAGAGACTCTCTGCTCCCTCCTCAGCTCTCCTCCTCCCTCAGGCTCCGCCTCTCCTCCAAAACCCTCGCAGTAAAACAGGCAGTTAGACGCTCGTGAACTTAAAAACTTGTAGTGCGAGGCGTTGAGGGGACAACTTTGCGAACAGTCGTTTCCCTTCAACAAAACTACCACTCCGACGGCAGAGACTAGAGAGAAGGACTTACATTCCCCCCATCAACCGGAGTGACTTCCACAAATTTTTTTCAGGGCATTTTGTGAGGACTCTTCGTGGTACGTCCGCTCTTCTTTTAAAGCTAAAGGTTTGACGTGTTTATTGTTTTACTTGAAAAATATTCAGAAACACCTTGTTGTTCAAAACAACATCTCAACACCTCCCGTCTGTTGGTTGTGTATTAGAATCCGGTTTTAGCTTGTTGCGGAAACTTCTATCCAGCTGAACATTCGTCTCGTGCGTCGGTTGACATGCAGCTCTTCTCTTCATTCTCTCGCTGAAGCGCTTCTAGCTTATTACATTAAGACACGGCTTCTTGGACCCACTTTGTAACTTTTTCTTACTAGTCTATGAAAACAATAAGAAACCCACCCATGAAGAGAATGTTTAGCCAATGTGATATTCCCTTCAGATACGTAGAGGATGTAGTGTGGCTGTGAATGCTGTCAGGCTGGGACTCCACGCGTTGTTGTGGGGCGAAACGTGACTGACAGAACATGAGTGCAACGTTTGGGATAAGGACTTCTACTCCGTCAATAAATATGTTTGCAACTCCGTTAAAAAGAGGGAATTGTCTGACAAATTTAAGCTGCAGATGCCTCTGATCTGTATTTAGATCTGCTACAATAGAAACAAAACGTAATCTGTTCTTAAAGATACTGCCCTCTGCTGTATTTATGTCACTAAAAATATACACTACCAACTAAAAATCCTATTTTATTTATAATGTATTAATTTCACTGCAAAATACAAAGCAAATCCGGGAAAAATCCTGCAGATGCTGCTTTGTTTGCATTTGGATTGATGACATCACAAGAGACACAAGAAACCAGCTGAGATTTAAAGATCAGGGAGGTTATGTATTAATGTATGTATAAATGTATAAATACATGCATATATTCATGCATATATTCATTTATATATGCATGTATTTATACATTGTTACTAGAATGAATAATTCTTAAATGTAAGTTTGGCCTTAGTAAGTCTACTCTGAGTCTTTATATATATTTATATCTTTTTAAACTTATTTTATATGCTTGTTGTTTTAAGGAAGGCTCTAGTTTTGTTCTTTTGTTCCATGGAACCAAAGTGGCAGCAGCAGCAGCGTGTTTAGTGCATACTGCTTCACGCCTGGTTCAGTGCATCAACCATAAACCTAGCACTGGGGATGCTAACTGGCTACTTCAAACGCGAAATTGCCATAATTTCTCAGTATTTTTTAACATATTTTCAGATGTTGTTTGATGTTTAATGATAATATGAATATAATATATTATATCATAAAACATTATACATAAATATAGCATAATAATGCATAAATAATGTAAGTGACCCATATTGCTAAATAGAAAGAAACACTGTCATTGTTAACACTGTAGAAAACCAAACTACAATAGAAAGACAAGCAGTGAGAATGGAGACATCTGTGCTGAAAAAAAACATGTTCTGGATGTGCATGAATATTTGTGTCCACTATTAAATACACATTTGTATCATGCAGGTATCTTGCCCCACATGTTGCAAAAATGTCCTGCCTGAGACACTCCAACACCTACCACTGCTGTGAAAACGTTTTCATAGACAGTGCTGCCTAGGTGTAAAAACACTTAAGTCCCATGCTGGAACTGGAGTAAATGCAATGGTAAATGAAATTTAACCCATGGAAAAATTGCATTTAGCTAGCTTATTCTGTTATGTGAAATATATTTACATTTTTACATCTCGATGGTCTTTAAACGTTTAAAGAGTCATCCACTGAACTTGCTGAAATTGGCAGGAAATTCCTCTAAAATTATTGACTTATTTGGCTGACATGTTTTCATGTCAGATTTAAAAACATTTGTCTGACGTAAGATGGCTGAAGCAGCAGCTTCTTTTCCACCTGTGACTCCACGTTTATAGAGTAACTGATTTAACAAGTGCCATGTTAAATCTGTTACTCTATTATCTGGTCAAGCTAATCTGCCAGGTTGTGAGCCTGCAGCTGCTACTTGTACCTTGCTAACAGTTTGTCCTTGTTTCAAATGAATTGCACTGGTCAGCCAGCTGACCTACTGTGGTGGGAGGGTTAGGGGTGCAATATTCAGTCCTCCATTCAGTTCTCTACTGAGAGAGAAGTCCAACCTGTCTGGCTTTTTGCATCTCATCACAAGAGTTTAAACCATCGGAAAAGTAGGAAGGAAACTTTCATTGGTATTGAAACCATGAATTTTGGATATCACGATAACTGCTTCATTCTTAGTCATTACTGTATGATAAAAATTTACATCAGGTTATAAATATAGGGAATGTTTTTTGTAAATATGAGAATCACTTCTAAAATGCTATTTAGAGTTATTTGCTTGGTATTGTCAGAGGGCTGATAACTGGAATAAAATTATTGAATAAGAGCTGAATCATAGATAAGTTTGATTATAAACCATGGAATAATGGTACAAATAAATACAATTAATCCATGGTATTTTTTTGGAACTTAAATAACAGAAAAAAAAACTGTCTGTGTCTTTTAAAGCATCTTTTATTTGATATGTTCACAGCAGAAGACATGCACAGTCATTTGAAATATGTAATTATTTAATGTATTTGACTAGTGTTGGTGGTTTACAGACTTTTACGTTGTTTTGTTGTCAGTGGTTTTTCAAACGAGGTATGAAATCTGAATTAATATTGCATACCTTGTATGAAATATGAATTCATACGAGGTGTGTATTTCTTAGAATGATGCACAACAATCTGACATTGTCTGTCTCTGTCACATGCCTGGCTCTGTCGGTCACTCTTTATCTGCCAGCAGCAGGCTGAGTTGCAGACTCCTGGACAACTTCTCCTCATGGTTGTCAGGTACCTTCTCCAAAACCCCTAACAGCAATAAATGCAGTCGTGTGTTTTATCGCTAAATTCTGTAGAAGATGGCTCTTTCCACATAGTGTTTTATCTTGCAGTCTCTGTGTTGCTTTGCATGCCAAGGAAGACCAGAGTAGATGTTGAAGATACCAGCCCTGCCTAACAATGCTTCTTGTTACTTATCACTGTTTGCCACACTGTTGTGTTATTACAGACATAGCAACATGTAAAAAAACTTTATTGTTTGAATTGTTACTTTTCTGTATGAGGTAGCACATTAAAGTTAGAAAAGAAGGAACTTTTTTTTGTACCATGTAGCAAATATTTGGTGTTTTCTCTTTCTCTACTTTTACTTAACTAGCATTAGTAAATGAAGGTAACTGTAGCACTTGTGCTTGCAGGACTAAGATTATATAAAGCAAAGAAGCACACCTCTACAAAATCAGTTGCTCATTGTGATTTGTATAAAAGTGGGGATTTGGGGCTTAGTGTTGTACACACAGACATGTGGGATAAAAAGATGAAGAAGTCAGTTAGGATTCAGGATTCATGTTGTTTAGTTAAACCTCAACCCCACCTTGCTAAAATATCTGAAAAAGTTTTATTCAGCAGAAAAAAGCACACTGTAATGCACTCATGTCCTCTCCCCGGTCCACATTGCTGGTCAGCTGGCTGAAATAAGGCCTCTTCACTATTCTGTACCACCAGTTCAGCTGATTGGGAATTTTTCAGGTTGCAAAAAGAGTACAACCTACCATTCTCATTTCTGTTAAGCGTACGCCTGTCGCAATCAACAATAAATCAGTTAAACACATGATAAATCAAAACAAGCTTGATAATTTGTATTGGTTTTTTTTGTGTCCCTCCCTTTTATCAATAGCTGGATGATGAATGGTTTCAGCCTGGTGCATTGGTTAATATCAGTTTTGCTTATAGAGACTTCATTATCGATTTTACTTGTTGTTTTTCGGCAGATTTTGTTTATTTATTTTGGACATTTAGAGATCCAGTGTTAACTATTTGTTAGAAATAAAAGTTTATTAATCTTTGAGAGGCTGCAGCTGCATTATAATGCTATTATTACCATTGTAATATAACAATATTATTGTTTATCTTATTGCTTATTGCAATAACTTCTGGGACAATTTATCACTGAGCAAAATTTGTTATTGTGACAGACCTGGTTAAGCAGCCAGTTGCAGGTTTTCTGTATGTGCTAGCTAGCCGGTTATCTTGCAGCTACTTATAGTCATAGTGTTATATTTTTAAAACCAAAATTGCAAAAGGTAATATGCAACAAAATGTGCATGATTGCTCAACAACTACTATGTTTGCATCCAAATGAAAATAACAATAAGTGTTAACGATAAATGTATGAGTGTAATAACTGATATGGAAAGAATTGTTTGTACCCATACTATCATACTGTGAGAATCCGCTAACTGTGCTTGAGCAAGCTTGTTTCAGATTAGTAGCTTAGTTGTCCAGATGCAACATGTAATACAGACAGTCTGCTAAGATATCCCTCTGTGATTACTATAACAACATCTCTGCTCTGTTCCTAGCAACACAACATGCACAGGAGGCAGTTGTGATGATAGATGGAAGCCAGGGCTTTAACACTGAAGCCACCACAAGTATGTCGCTTGGTTTCAGCAGTGTTCAGGAGAATCTGGTAGTTCCTTCAAAGTGCTCCGTATTCTGATGTGATTGCCAGTCTTCTTTATGTTGCCACAAGAAAATCAAAAGCTTTAGGTGGAAAACCGCTAGAGTTATCTCACACCAGGTTGAAAACGTCTCTGTAAATCTTTTAATATACCTGGGTAAAGCACGGCTAATCTGCAGCGCAACAGAAGAGAAGAATACGACAGCAATTTGCCTTTGATTGTGGTCTCTGCTTCCCAAAAAGTTTTGCAACACGGCCTCACCGTGTTTAGTTAGTAAGGAGGTGAATGTCAAGGAGGAGCATAAATCAAACAGAGGGGTACTAATCCTCCCTGATGAGCTAACAGTGTAATATTTGTCAAGATCTTCTAAAAAAGACTTCTAGCCTATGCAGCTGCTGCACCCTGAAAGGCCCTTTTGTCTTGTGAACGCTGCTTGCACTGCAGAGTGATGCACCTAAGAGCTTTGTGCATCACTTCCCATGCACACTTTTCGGGTTCACTGCAGTGCACATATGTGTGCACATGTGTCTGATCTTCACAGCTTCATTCTGGTCTGAGGCGCTGCTTTTAAGCTGTGAACAAGTGGGCTTCCTGTTACAGTACCTTGCACACATGGATTTTACATTGACTTGGGTACAGTTACAGTCTGGTTGTCATGAAGAAAACAGGTAGAACTAAAGGTAGCGGTGTGCTTGACTTTTATCTGGACCATATGTTTTATGAGATGTGCACAGTATATAGAGTATGTAGGAGTTGTAATTGGTTTGAGCTTTCTGTAGGATTTCCTAAAAATGAATAATTTATTTTCTGTTTTGAAATTTTTGGATACACAAAGTTTATTGCAATACATTTCCGTTTTTGTCATTGAACCGTAAACGCCGGTTCATGTTTTTGATTCTTTTATTTGTACAGAGAAAAATAAGATTTTGTGATTCTTGTACAAAATGCTGAACTTCAATTTTTCCTGCTTACAACTTCACGCTGATGTATGTGATTGTATCGAGCTGCTTACTCCAAGACCCCACTGGCAAGTCACAATATGTCCTGATGCCGTTAATGAAAGTGTGTTTATAATCCGTGACATATTGCAGACCGTTTAACACCCTCCAATTAAGTCACTCCTGCACTTTTTACACACTCTGACCTTTCACAGAGTTGTTTGCAGCATGGCCCTTTGAAGCGTGCATTACCCCCAAATAACCCCCCAAATTAATCCCCTGGTCTGCAAACTGGCTGCTCCTCTTGTCTCATCTGATCGCTCCCACGGCGCAGACAAAGCACTGCCCAGTCTCCCCCGCTGTTTGTTCATGCTTAGGTTTGACTTTCTTCCCCAGCTGACATCTTTTATTTCTGTTTCCTTTGCAGCTAGAGCTGGAAGGTGACTTCCTGAAGAAAATCGTTGCGAAAAACAGCATTGTCCTGTTCAACCCACTGACAACACATCTCAGGCTGCAAGAAAAAACTAAATGGCTCAAAGATCCCGTATTCCTTTGATGCTTCTTGCATTATGCTGCCTGACGTCAGCAGGTGAGTTTACTCAAGAGATAGTAAACATGTGAACCTGGGTGTTGCGTATGCCCTGCACAACATGCATCTGTTTACAGGATTTCTCTTTCAATATTCTATGACTTTCTAGACTCTAATTTCTATTTTTTTTCCAATGCACTTTGGACATCCAAATGGAAAACATTACTCTTGAACCTCCCTGAATGATTTCTTGTTCTTATTATATATAGGTACCACAAATAATGTAATAATGAAATCAGTTAATGTGTAGTAAAGGGCTATTTCACTACTTTTGTGGCACCTGGACTAACTGAGTTGAGATCTGACCTGTCAAATAAGCAATGGAAGATGTTGGATGAAACGGAGGCTAAATGGCACCTTCTATCATGCTTTCTTTCAGCCTTTGGCTTGTAGCTTTCCATCATGCTTCCAAAGATTTTGGCAAGCATCTTTGCTATTTTAGATCCGTTAGATAAGTTATGTGGAGACCAAACACATAAAGAAATGATCCTTTTGGATTTCAGAATGAGTGTACCTTCATTTCACTTCACTGCATTTTGCACTATTGGATCTTAAGAAGGTTCTAAGTAGAGCTTCACAATGTTAAAAGACAAAATCAGTGTAGCTGCTGTTTGACGCCCCTGCTCAACCTGAAGCACCGTTGTTCCATTGAAGGAAAACGCACCCCAAATCATGATGGCGCCCCCACCACTGTGCCGTGTAGAAAACATCTCAGGTGGGATCTCCTTGTCATTCCAGTAACGTTGGAAGCCATCAGGACCATCAAGGTTACATTTTTTCTCATCAGAGAAGACAACTTTCTTCCACCGTTAAATGTCCCATTTTTGGTTGACCCTTGCAAAGTCCAAACAGGCAATTTTGTGGCATTGAAGTAGACGTGGCCTTTGAAGACGTTTTTTGTTTCTGAAGCCCTTCTCTCGCAGATGCCATCTGATGGTTATTGGGCTGCAGTCAGCACCAGTAATGGCCTTAATTTGGGTAGAGGATCGTCCCGTGTCTTGACGGACAGCAAATCGGATCCTGCTGCTCAGAGCCGATGAAATCCTTTTGGGTCTACCACTTGACTTTTTTGTTCCTTAACCCTCAGGATCATTTAAAAAATGCAAAATGACGGTCTTACTGTGTCCAACCTCAGCAGCAATGGCACGTTGTGAGAGGCCTTGCTTATGCAGCTCAACAATCCTACCACGTTCAAAGTCAGTGAGCTTTTTTGCTTTTGCCATCAGGAGGTCTTGACAGTGTAAAGACTTGACAGAAAATGACATGGAATCCAGATTTTTTCACAGCTTTTGGCTTTCAAAGACTATGGTCTTAAACTTTTGATCAGCTCAAAAAATCATGTTTGAGTGTAAATGCAGTTTTCAGAAAATTCCCTGCTCAAAAGTTCTTGTCTCTTGCACTGATTTTTTTCCTTTAACATTGTGAAGCTCTACTTAGAAGCTTCTTAAGATCCAATAGTGCAAAATGCAAATTCTTGCAATTTTTTTACTGGTCTTAAGATTTTGATCAGGAGTGTATATGTTATGTCTCTTTAACATAAATGAGTGTAAAACAAAATGCATTTAATCAGCCTTGTTAGACTTTTGCTTTGGAAATGGAAAAATTATAATTTTTTTGGTTTTCTTATCCAGACCAGGTAAAAATAAAACCCAAACCCTATACTTTTTCAGACTTTTTAGATTGCAAAGATTCCCTGTATTTACATTCACACTGAAAATGTATTGAACTACATCCACTGATACTAACTGAAATGTGAAGTCATTCTGCTTAACAGTGTAAGTTTGGAATACATAGATCATCAGGAAAAACACTGTGATGAAAAATGCAAGCATACTTTGTGAGAATAAACTGACAGAATTAATTAAGAAGGACTCAAAAAAGTCTCCATTATAACAGTCATGAAACTGTCATAAATCAACAGCATCTTCAGATTAGTTGCAAGACTGACTGCCACATTTCCTGCCCACGGCGTCACTATCTACAATGAATCTGAAGATACTTAATGATATGAGTTACGGCAACATTTAAGGATAAATGGAGCATTCAAATTGAATTCATGCATTATGTACTTATTTAGCTATTTGATAATGTTCCGTTTACTTATTTGATTATGAGCACGTTGGAGTTCCATATTGCTCTGCCACGGTGCCTGGCAATCACAATTTAGGCTATGCTGTGGGATTTTCCACTTTTATCTCCCAGCATGCCTTTCTTGACAGTGCATGTCAGAGTCGTGAGTAAGAAGGATTAATACTCAGGAAAGTGCTGACAAACTCAATCTCAGAATGAAAAGATCCAGCAGGCCTCAGCAGGTGTACTTGTCAGGTTGTGCGGAATGACGCCATAATGCTACCAATTATGCAGAAGCAGAACAGCAACCAAAGCAAAAAGAGAAAATTGGAAACTTTGGCATGCTATGTCAAATTAGCTCTGAATGACATCATCAAATGCCCCAACCAACGCTACTAATCCTAACTAATTTATCAAACTGTCGTTCATTGTTTTGCTAAATGTGCATGTCTGTATTCTCTCCAGCATTTTCTGAAGCAGAAGGAATCCTAACACTTGTTGAGAATATCAGTCTACTGTCTATCAGCACTTAGAAGTAATTTTTACCTTCTTCTTATTCAAACCAGATCTGCTTCAGTGAAGCATAACTTTGTTTTACTGTAAATTACAGAAGTAGAATAAAGCAGTCAAAGTTGCCGTATCTCTAAAAACTTTAACCTAACAACAAAAACATTTTAAAAAAATAAAAAGGTGAATACAAATATAAAAACTACAATTAAATTATGCTTTTTTAGCTAACTTCTTGAATTTAGGTCTTATTTTGTTGTAATTTCCTTCAACTAGCTGACTAAAAATAAGCAGCAACAGGTTGGAAAAAAGTGCTTCTCTTCTACTTACAATGAAAGACAGTGTTAGCAATTCTGACACTTTCTAAAATCTTGTGTGCAGGAAGTTAAATTGCGGAGACCATGTGATGGAACATTTTGGTGCTATGCATTGAAACTGGACAAGAGCCAGTGCCTAATATCTTTGTTCTAATGAAACAGAGCCATCTGTTTCAACTGGTACAAAACTCTTGAGTTTCAGTTTTTAGAGCTTTCAAAGTCTTAGTGATACATGAGAATGCTATGCTTACACTTTCGTCAAATTTTACATAAAACTCTTTGGATGTTTATAATGTAGATCTGTGGTTTTCAACAATGACTTTCCAAAACACAATCTGTTAAAGTTACCTGTCTAGAGCAACTGTTCAATAGATAAATCAGAATATAAATCAATAAAAAATTACTTAATTTCAACCACTCTAACATTTTGTCCATTTTACACAGCAAACTTGACCCTTTATTTTAGGTAACTTCTAGGATGCTGGATTACATAAAATGCTGTCTGTTTACACTGTAATGCTAAGAGAACAGTCAGGGTAAGACCACAGCTATTAGGTCTCATCTTGTGTCCACAAGTAACATCTCTGCCAATTTTTCTGCCTCCAGAAGTTAGTTAAAAGACTTTTGCTGCACATTGGTTGCTGCACACATAGCTTTCATGGCTATCCATGAAAGCTATAACCACAGCCGTGGTGTCTCCTCAGCTTGATGCAAGCTGTGGAAACAATACTCTAGATAGCAACAGTGGTTTTCTTTGCTTTACTTGGGAACCCGACCATCTTTATCAGCACCACGTGCTCAGCACCACGTTTTGATGAAAAATCTGTTACGGTGATGTTGCAAAGTAACCTTAGACAGAAGTATGCCCATTTCACAAAGATTGGTTTCATATTGCAACATCATAATATTTTGCTTTGCCTGTACAGGGATAGTTACCAAAAAAATAAATAAAAAATTATCCCAAAAACAAAGCAAATAAATTGTGTGTTATGCTTTTCAGACTTTTAGTTTGTTAGCCGCCAAAGGTTGTTATTTAAAAACTCCACTCCATTCTCCGGGGATTTGAATGGCACTCGGCAGAGCTGACTTTTCCTCTAAGGAAAACAAAAGCAGTGTAGTCAGTTTGTGTTGTGGGCAGAGAAAACATCATCTGTCCCACAATGCCAGGATCTAGAACACAATGAAGCCCCATATGAAGTTTTCCTCTAAATTCTTCCCCATACCTCATGCAAGAAGCATTGTTGTATCGTGTCACAAGGGACAGAAATTTACAGTCAGACAACCAAGTGCCCTAACCTCCAAAGTGCACTGGCAGCAAGCGTGCTTGCAGTTTTGGCTTACTGACAAAGTTTCAGATGTTCCTCTTTAATACCAATTAGGTTACCAGAACAGACAGATACTTAATTATTTTCTTTCTTGCTTGCGTTCATTTAAAATAATTTAGCATAGTCATATCAGACTCTACTTCTCATCTTTGTATATGTCTGTTATGTTGTTGCATCTGTGTAAGCACTCAGCCTTAAAACTTTAAACTAGTTGAAAGAGCTCTTGGGTATTGTTTAGATTACCCTGTAATGAATCTGCTATTAGTGAAATGTAACCCTGGATCTGAACCTCCCAAAGCTCCTAGAACTCAGAGTGTTACTTTGACATCTGTATTTCAGTTGCTTTTTGCCGTCTTCATATATTTTTTTCCTTCCATATAATCATTACCATTTTGTGGTTGCCTCTCCCCAGATTGCTATTACCACCATTTTGGGAGGGGATGTGCAGGCACATTTGTGCTGACTTGGTGTTTTGCAAGGAAATGAAGGCTTTCAGGAGTTACAGTGTGTTACAGAGACTTGCAAAAGTATTCAAAACTTGTGAATTTGTTCACATTTTGTAACGTTGCAACTAGAAACTCAAAATGTTGTGGAAAAACAAATCTAAAAAGGTGTGGCATGCATTTCCATTTCCCTCTTTATTGTGCTTTATTGTGCTGTATTTAGCTATTTCCATCTACCTATAATTCTGAGCAAATTCCCTTTTCTCTCTCCTTGAAGACAAGCCTCCCCACAGTATGACCCAGCCACCATCATGTTTCATATCATCACTTTTTTGTGTCATTTTGTGCCAAAAGTGATGTTTGGAAAAAATGAAGACCTTTTTTGGTGAAGACGATTTAAGAAAAATAAAACAACAACTCACTTTTGGGGGGGAAAAAAAGACGCAAGCCATTATTTTAGGAAAGTGATAACCTTATTAATGATAAGTTTTGTTAAGTGTCAGGTTTCTGCACAGATAGTATTTTGCATGTAATCCAAAAAGTAAAATTTAGCATATGACTAAAGTACCTTTCTATAGATTTTAAAGGTCAAAATAATCATTTTCCTATGATAAAGCATTAAAGACACTGAATGCATTCTCAGAATTTAGTCCACATGCTTTACTTTCAGCTTTACAGTAAAGTAAACAAGTTCCTGTCTGGATTTTTGTATATTATTGGCAGACGCAAGTCATTGCAATGCCAGAAGTGGTTGTAACTTTTTTCCCCCCTCCTTCTACCACAGTTGAGCAAAAGGTTTGTCGCAGTATCCACAATGCTTTCTTAGGGCCAGCGAGAGTCAGCACTGCCAGAATGTATTGTGCAACCACTGTAATATGAGAGTCGGCGTAGTCGGGGGGAAGAGGAGAGAGGCAGGCGCAGGCGTGGGGCGTCTGGTCCTGATCGACACACTCCACACACGGACGGCGTGCCAAACCGACAAAGTCCATTCCAGCGCGCTAAACCAGATGTTGCTGTGTGATTCATGCCAAGGAACCGGAGCGATGCAGCGAAGAGGCCGCACTTCTAGGCATAGTGGTCTGGATGTTTACATAGCAACCGGAGTCCTAACTGTGTCTAATTACAGGTCTGCTCTGCCCCCATGGTGAGGCCTTTATCTTTACAGTACTGTCCAGGAGGAGGAGTCATTCTGGCCCTCTGTGTTTAATGCTCCTTTAACATTGCATTACCAACTTTAATTAACAACACAGTGTAGATGGAAGGACAGATGACTTATTGTGTTTTTCTTTACTGAAACATTCTTCTGACTGCAGAAGCACATCAACACAAGAAGAGGAAACTGCGCATGCATTCCTCCGAATAGATATGTCATGTCTGCCATGTCTTGTCAGCGTCCCGATAAGAGGATGCTTACGCAAATCCGAAGGAGTAAACTGAATCCCGCCCTCCTTCCCCTCTCTCTCTGTCTCACTTTTTTCTCCATAGTTCCAGTAAGCCGATGTGTAAATAATTTTGGTCGGAGCCAGTAATAGGAGACATCTGGGTTGATAGTGTGCTTTCCATTGTGTTCATCAGCTCTGTGGAAAATAGTGAGTACCGAGGCCATAGTAGAGTAAGAATTGTAGAGTTACATGCGCTGTGACTTCATAGAAGAAAGAGAGGGGAATAGTAAAATGAATAATAATAACAAAAAATATGTTCCTTGTTAAGATAACCTTGGAAGGAAGGTGTTTATGGCTTTTGTTATTATCAGCTGTAGTTTGAGCTTTCTGAATGACTCTGAAGGTCTTTCTAGGGGGTGTGAGCTAATGGCCTCCAGGGTGGTATCGTTCATCAAACTAGCCCCCTCCTTTGGCCTCAACTTCCCCAATCCACTTCCACCACACCAGTCTTGCTGAAAGACCTGGTCCAGGTTTTTGCAATGGTTCTGTGGAAAACCACATCGTCTGTCCAATGAATGACAGTATGTCCCCATTAGATGAATTTCCTTAGATCCTTCGATAACAAAATACATTCTCAGAAAAGCAGTGCACTCTTTTTCCACTAGAGTTCCAGAATTTATTTTTTTATATAAAAGTAGTAAGAAAGAAGATTTTGAACAAATAAAAGAACTCACAGGTGCCATGAATATTTGAGAAAGTTATCAGATAGACCGGTGCTTGGGTAGAAAATAGCAAAATCTTCTTATTTATTGTGATAGTTCACATTTTTTATGGAAGATTTTGACAAGTTATTATCATTAAAACCTCCTTTATGTATTCTAGAAAGTCATCAATTGGTTGAAAAGTGAAGAGCTGGACATGGAAAAGTATATTGAATCGGAGGCCACTGTTTTGCCAGTTTTAACAATTAGAGGGTCAAGTCAGCCCATCAGGTATTTTCTGGTAGACTCGGTTTGATAGGAGACCAAAATTGTTACATTTTCAGCTGGCACAGATTGCTTTCAAACTGCACTGTGTCAAACAAACCAAGCTTTTTGAAAAAACAATTTATCCCCTGACCTATGGTGGCGCTGCATCAAGAACCACTGATGAAAACAACACAAAAACCTCAGACACTGAGCACAATTTCCTTCTTCATGAAATGTAAACAAATGGAATGGTGTCAAATTGTCTTTGGCAAAAGAAACATGGGTTTTTAGGTGGACCATTTAAAACCTGGTTTTAGCTGCTTAGGTTGAGTTCTATCCATGATTAACACATGGACAGGAATCACTGTTAGCCACCAAATCTTATCAGATTATCAGATTCTTAGTAATCTTTTAAATTCTTATTGATCTGTCTCCATTCAGTCATTGAATCCCAATCCAATTAATCAGATGACCCAAGTGTATTTACTCCCCCTGCTTGCTTCATTTCATTGCTAATTTCTACTAGTGCCTGTCTCTGAGCCTAGTTATGCCTCAACTTCTCTTGTTGCATAGATTTTGGACATGGACATTGCTTTGGCCCGCGAAACAACCACACACATTGAAAGCAGATTTAGGAAGCTGGCACATTCTACCTATGTAACTTTGGCATTGTAACAGAAACTTTGTTTTGTTGAGAAAGCAGTCACAAACTGAACAAAGGTCTCTTGTGGAAATATAGATGGTTAATATGCCACTGTAGACTGGCAATGTTGTTAACATAAATAGTTAGAAACTGGTACAACACTCTGAGAACTCCAACCATACATCAGAATGACATCTGCCTATTGATGTTAAGGGAACTGTTGCTGATAAAAACACAATTTAAAACAAATCTAGCTATAACTTTGCACTTTTCATAATGCATGTTGTCTGGTCATATAATGTGTTTTTCTTTTTGGTCAGAAAGACTCTTCTGGGTTTATTTGCTGTCTGGTGCCTGTTCTGACCCACCTGCCATTTATCACACTTTGCATTTTGTTAACTGTCCAGTTAAGAAGTCCTCCCAGCTCCTTCGTACATGTTAATACTTGAGGCAGAATGGCATTTGACAAGTCATTCCTCTTCTTTTCCCTCCCTTTCATTGAGGAAGCCTCTTCCAGTCTGTGTGTGAAAATGGCGTCTACCTTGGCCCTTTTCACCTCTGGCTGTGTCACACTGGCCTTCCTCACTGGCACAGAGACTCGGCATTGTTTCAGCTTTTGCTCTCTTTAAAGGAAGAGATTGTCAGTTTGCATGCGCAATTAAAACAAAGAAAATATGTCTGCACCTAGAAGCACCATCATTGTGATCCAAACCAGCATACTTTCACCTAACTTTGTTGGTCAATGTCTGTTGATACAAAGACAATATAAATACATACAAGCCAGAGACATCTGAGTAAAACTAGATTAGAAAAATATTACTTAACTGGGACATTTCTAACTGGGAACATGTCTACAGTTTATGAAAGTTTTTTCAAAGCCCAGCTAAAGATGACCATTTGTCTTTAGCAGAGATGCACGAGACATTTGTGGTGAGTTTCCAATCTCCATTTTTAAAAACAGCTACTATTGGTTTCCCAGTAAAGAGTTTGGGTAACCTCAATGTCTCTTTAATCACAATAATTTTCAGTTTTTCTAAGGATTTTTTCCCCATTTTAAACTGTCTTTAGTATCTTTGAAAGTTTGCAGTTTGAAAACTGCAAACAATTAAAGGGGTGAAGGTAATTTCACTCCTTCAGTTTTTGTAACTTTGCAGTTCCAGTTGTTTCTTTCCTGACTGTTTATAATTTATTGTAAGGAAATGCGGTTTTATGGCCCCAGTTAGTAACATGCACCAACTGAAGTTATTTTGGCTCGATCATGGGTCATAATATGTAGCATTTTAAAAAGTCAGCTCGCCATTAAAGACCTGCTGTCATCTTGTCAAACCTGCAGACCAATCAGATTTTTTGGTTCAACTCTACTCTGTATCCCCAAAGTCAGAACCAATCTGGAACAAACTTACAGAAAACTTCAAAAATGCTGAAACTCTGAGTTGAGTTGGCCTCTTTTTCAGTTAGACAAAACATTAGTGATTTTCTTTGGCAGATGATTGTTTACCTATCCTAAAATGTTTGGTAGAGAAGAGCCAAACTCTAGGACATGAAAGGCAGAAAAAGCTACATCCCAAAATCTTTTGATAGCAGACTCAATAAAAGGATTTATATGCCTCCACTGAAAATACTGGTTTTTTTAAACTTTTTACATTTATCATGCAACACTAATACTGACAATATCTAATTTTGAATTTTCTTCCTACAGTAACAAGATCCACACTGGATCTTTAATTAAATTCAGAAATACTTTATTGATCATAATGGGAATAGATGTTGGGTTTTTGAATTTCCAACCAACTGGTCAGATGAGTTCAAACTACCTCAGCTAAAATGTTGCAATACTGACCAGCAGACCTCTGTTTAATTCAATGCATCTGTTTAATGCATCCCCACTTTTTGGCAAACATATTTGTGGATTATTAATACTATATTTGAGGAGGCCAGATAATCCAGCAGAAATGAAAACGCTGATACTGAACGAGATGAGACAAACTGCCCCAGGGCACACCTCCCTGGTTTAAATCCTAAAGTTAATAGTAGGAGGCTACTGCTGAACCCCCGCCAAGCTGCTGTCAAATACAATGGCTTTTTCAGGCCTCTATGACTGATGAGAGAGATGTCCTTCGAGCAGCTCTAACCCTTCCTGCATATTGCCAAGCACAGGCTGTTATGCCTAGGTACTTTTAGTATCAAACTGCATTGGATTAGCTGAGAGCAGTTGCACTTGACTTATGGTGTCTCACTTTTCATGCAGTTGCCTGGTTTAGATAATGTCTCCTAGCTCAAGCATATTAATCCTGTGACACCGCTGTTGCTACTCTAGCATTCTTGCTGTTTTTTTGTTTTCCTACAAAGTTCATTAAGCTGTAATCTATCTAATGACTCATAACGGCGTATAACCGTTTTCTCCTTTATGTTGCTTCCCTTGCTGACAACATTTTTTAGTCTTGATATTATAGGTCAAGACAGCACATGTCAGCACCCATCAGTAACGGCATATGAAGGTAACACAGCTAGTAAAGTGTTTAGTCATACGCACATAGGCCTGTTCTCAGCCAGCTGTCTCACTTTCCACAGTGGCTCCTGTGTTCCTGTGGGAATCAGCCTTGTCATCCATCTCTTCAAAGTCCTCTGATTTTTCGTCTGTATTTAGCACCACAGAGGAATGCAGCACTTTCTATCTTCACTGCTTGCCTGTGGCTACATATGCTCTGTGTAATTGGTCATGTAGTCTTTTTTTTTGTAACATCTTTGATGGTTTACCAACAGGTGCCCATGACATTTGTCAGGGCTAATTCACAGGGAGCCTCTTTACTGTCAGTACCAATAAAAAGTGTTACGTTCCACCCATTCTCTAGAATTTCAGGCTGATTCATTGAAAAGCAAAGCACAACAGTAGCATGTGCTGTTGTGATGTTACTGTCAGTGACAAGAAGACTATAAACTCCCTGCTAGGTTAATTTTCCCTAATATTGAGGTCTAAAGACTGATAAGAGGTTGGTGTAAAGGGACAAAAGTCACTTATTCATAATGATGTGGCTGTAGAAATGATTGTGTTAGCAACTTTGCTGTAGCTTTAGCTAATGTGATAGCATTAGCAACAGAAAAGTAGTTTTGATACTGTGTATTATGTATTATTTATCTGATAATTTATTGCTAAAGTGAGCAAAAAATCACTTGTTAAATTTATCTTGACAAATTCCAAATTCCAAGGAATGATGTTTGAAAGAACTGGTTTTAGAGGTTGTTTTTGGTTGTATGTTGCATTGAGGAACACAACATTGCACCACTCAAACCAGCTGCATTGTCTGCCAGGGCAGAGAGCGCTGCTAATTTAGCAAGCTAATATCAGCTTGCTATACTTTTTTTATTTAATATAATAAGGGCAAAAAAGGAAATTATTCTGCAATCCGTTCTTGAACAGTACTAATAGTGTTTATTCTATATTTTTGCAGAAGGGTATGTCTTATAAGAACAATAACTAAACATTTTTTCAACTACAGAAATCCAAAAGCTATTTTAACAACAGTAAGAACAATTTCTTGTCCGCAGCTACACCACATTACATAATGCTGTTCTAAAGTTTTAAGCAAATACTGTGATATTCTCAAGATATTTTCATTGAGAATCTCATACCAGAGCATGTGCACCATTCACTCTGTCATTCTGAGAATCTTGAAAAGTTGTCTGCATGTGAATGTTGCTCGGTTGTTTTTAAATGTAAAACACATGATCTCTCGTGGCTTGATTTATGCTTTTGTTATTTTTTTCTGTCCCATTCCTATGATTTTTCCATGAAAATGACAGAGATTCTTCTTCTTTTACTTTGAATTTAGTTTCTATGTTGTCTGTATAGTTTTTTTTCACCATTCACAGGAGTGTAATTTATTATCTGAGCACCTGTTAACATACTTTGTGAGTGAAAGAGGCTTTGTCTGGATATCCAGTCTTGTGTCGCTTCTCCTTCAGACAGTCAGAACAATCTGTAGAGTTTCCTCTCTGTAAACTGTCTCGTCAATTATATGCCAACTGATGGGATTATGCAGACGACTTTGGCAAATAGGAGCCTGCGGCTGATATTAAGTTACAAAGAGAATTTTGTTTGATATTTGACTTCAGATTTCACACTTTGATCTGGGAGTTTACGACTTCCCTAATGGAGTGTCTGCTCGACCCCCTTCCCTCCTCACTTCATTCCATTCCAGCTTCCTTCTCTTGTGCCTTCGGTTTTACAGTCCAGAGATAAATCCCTTTCATAGGCACGCTGGTGTACTGAACTTACACTACCCTTATGAAAGGCTTTAGTTACTTCCTGTCGTAGTGGCTCAATGTTCAGGGGTGAGTGGGCTGTGCTATAACGTCAACACTGCAGAGCTTAAGTCCAAACCCTTGGAAACAGAAAAGGGTAGAATATTGTGCACTTCTAGCTGACTTGAAGTGGTCCATGGGAATTGTGTCCTACAGCAAAAAGGAAGAAGAGAAGAGGATTTGTACAATACCTCAAATGCCTGCAGTTTCATTTTGCTCTGGATGCAGATGCATTGAGTAACTTTTTATTTGTTCCATTATCTTAATATTGGATAAACATTGTTTATTAAAAATGTTCAGGCTGACTTGTTATCTGCTTCTCTGTTATTGTTTAGTAGAAACTTTAGAATCACTGGGAACTGGTTATATCTGCATGTACACACACAAGGGAAAGGTTCTGTTTGTTTGTCTTCGGAAATGGCTTTGTGGGAATATCAGCCTTGTCCCTAACTGGCACACAGACTGACATCACTTCCTGTACCCTTTTCTTGGCTTGGCGTTACAGTGTTGAAGAAAATAAAGTGTATTTCCTGGAAGCAGAGGCGTGTATCTCCGTGATAAAACAGTGTAAGCGTGCAGTGGAGCGGAAATTTCTGCTTTTGTATTCTCCTGATGTACATTTATCACTTGACTGTTTTATGCCTTTAATGTGAATATGTGCTGACAAAGTATTTGTCCTGATGTTAGAAACTGACTAAATTTTCAGAATACATTTTACCCTATGTAGGTTTTCCAATGGATTATGAGTCAAAAGGATTAATGATTCAATAAACAACTGTTGTTTCTTGCAAACACACCAAGAAACAAAGTGATCAAAGAGCTAGATCAACAGATAATAATGTATGTTCAGTTAAAGAGAGGAGATCATATGATATTCACTTCATGAGAACAAGACGAGACAAACATTTTGGATACAATAGTGGAGGATAAAACGTATCGTCCTTCTGCTGTGACAGTGGAGCTGAGCTGCTTCCTTTTCAAAAGTGAGGTAGATTTTTTTTTAACTTGTCACAATAAGGGGTTGTAAAAGGTCATATTGATGTTATCTTTTATTAAAAGAATCAGTGAAAATCTCATTTCATGAGAGCATTATGAGTTGAAAAACAGGGACAAGGGGAAAAAATAACATGTTATTTTGTCAGCATTTTTGTTTAGTTTTTCTTAGTGATTTTTGTAAAAAAGAAAGAAAGAAAGTATCTGGGGCATTCGCTGATAGGAAGAAGGTTGGACTTCTGAGTTTTTGACCAGTCTAGTCACCAGCTGATTTCTTATTTTGTCTCTTTAAGAGATTTTTTCCCCCTGCCACTGAAATCGATTAGAAGGAAATGTGAGTAGCTAGTACAACAATAAAGACCGATCTTTTAATCTGTTTTATTTTATAGCACACTGAAAGTCTGTGGAATGACTAATGCATTCAAAGAGAATATCTGAACAATATTACTGTTTAAATCATAGATGAAGTTGGGATCCAAATTCACCCTGCCAGGGACTGTGAAAAGTGTCTGGTGACATCACTGGCTGGATTTCACACTGTTCAAATATATCAAAAGTGTTTGCTGGCACAGTCCCTCTCTCTGAATATCTCAGTCCCTCTCCCTCTCCATCTTCCTTCCTGTCCTACCTCTAATACTATACCAGACTGGCTCAATGGCGTTTAAGCAGAGTAGAAAAATAAATGAATAATTAATGTCCTTCTACAAAAATAAACAAACCCTGCAGTGATCTTAGGAGGCAAATTCAAGATTTCTGTTAGGCTCGTGTTATGCATACTTGATACTGGAGACCCCTCTGTCCCCCAACCAAAGCCAAACTTGAACAAATAAACTTTTAACTGTGTGGATAGAAGCATAGGTCAAGGTGAACGTCAGTCACTGGTGCTTAGTCTTTCATGCCCATGTGTTTAACACATTGTGGACAATCAGTCATTCTGCAGCAAGTCCCGCTCATGAACTCTGGAGAATCTGACCACAACTGAAAAGAGTGTTACGCTCACTAAAATGAAGGACAATGGAAGATGACACCTTCAGATTTTAACCTCTAACAGTGGAATGGATATTTTAACCTCTAACAGTGGAAACGTCTGCCTTGATTTCAGACGCTTCGACTTGAACGTCCCTGCAGAACTATAGTGAATATGTTCAGAATGTAACCAGAAGCAGACACGGCGCCCAAACTTTTAACACAATGACAACAGCATTGATTGAAGGAAGTTTGAATTCAAGGTAACAATAATCACTAAAGTAGAGCGATCAAACAGAAAACAGGGCTGCTCAAGCGAATCAGGGCTCTTGGGGTCGATAATGTTGATGAATAAGCATGTTTTCAAACTTAAATGCCCAAAACAACACTTTAAGCAAGAACACAAAATGAGATGTAGAGTTAAGTTTAAAAAAAAGTTGCAGCTTTTCATTCACATTTTCAGTTTGATAGAGATTGAAAAATTCCAAAGTGGTGTCTTTTGCTGAGCTGGTGTTGCATCTCAGTCTTTCTATGTTACTATGGTGAGGACACATCAACCTCAGCAGAGCTGTTTATGAATATTCCACGTCATTTTCTTTCAATAAGTATGAAATCAGTCACAAGGAGAACCACCCTGCTTACTGAAGAACCCAGTGAAGGTACAGTTATGCTGATGAAAAGCTAAGGCCCTCTTAAGATATCAAAAGAACAGTAACAAAGCTTGCTGGGCTGATGAAATTAAGGGTTCAGTTTTTCTTTAGATCATCTTGCCTTACAACAAAAAGCCAATCTTTTGGCTTGCATGCAGACACCTCCACACACCTACCAGTGAGTCATACTAGAAGCACATTTGTGTGTTAGGTATCAGTTTTCTCTTTGTGGTTGTTGTTCTGAACACAAATAATAAGAAACAGAATAAGGGCAGCAATTTGAACATCACATGTTTTATAGCTACTGGTGCACATTCTCTGTTGCCATGAGCTTTAAGGTGACTGATTTTTTAATTGGCAGTGAGATGGTTTTCCTGCATATTAACTCAGTTTGAGATTCAGCTCAAGTCCTGGTAGCTTTGTTTCTATAGCCACCAACTACCAGAGAGAATAAGCGAGGCGGTGAAAGTTTCTAAGTGCTTTTAACTTCTCAGCCTCAGAGATAAACCACAAAGTCTTATTTCACTATTACACGTGGTTTTTACACCAGCGACTGTCACTGAAAGTTGCCTTTCCTGATGTCTGTCTGAAATGAAGTGTGTCACTTTTAAGCTATTATGTAGCTTATTTTAACATTCAAAACAAGCTTCCCTTAGGTTTTTTAAGGCCACTGTGGCTCCAGTGAACTACAGTAGTCTGGACAGCAGCCATGTTTTTTCTGGATTCCATAATCTAAACAAACTAATCTATTTCTGAGCCTTTGTTTGTTTGTTCCATTTTGCAGTGGCTGTCAAGAATCAAAACCTGAACTGTTTCAGATCTTTCTCTTGATAATAATGCAGTCAGCATCAGCGCTTAAAGCTTAAGCAGCTGTTTTCAAATGACTACAAAGGGATTTTTCTTTGACACAATTTTAAATGTGCAGAGTTTCATTTGGCACAAATAAGAAACGTATATCGACTCATTGAAATTTCTTAATTATATATATGCCCTACTTACAGACTTAAAACGGTCACATAAATACAATAGTATCTATTGAACACATTTGCAATAGAACTTTGTCTAAAAGTGTTTAGACACCAACTTACTTGATTATCTCACAAGGGTTAACTTTTGACTAATATGAGCAATGAAATGTCAGTATCCAAATTTAAAAGCCTGTGGTCATTACTGTGTCCTCTATGACTTATTGCGGTTGGCGTAAAAGGCCTGACCTGGATAGAAAACAACCAGTGATGAAAGAAAAAGAAGAATATCTGAAAATGAGGACAGAAGTGGGGGAGTGAAGCAGACGGATTATGTGGTGGAACCAACAGATGCTAGCTTTATTTCCTGTGTCTTCTGGTTTTAGTCTAATAGAAATGACATATTCAATGGAAACAGAACCAGGGATTTTAACTAAAGGGACAGTTCAGGGCTTCTAAAGGGGTTAAGGCAGTTCAGAGACTATACCTCCTGTATATAACTCTCGTAGCAGATTCTTTGAGTATAAATCAGATCAGTTGGTCCCTGGAACTAGAGGGGGCAGAACTAGGTTTTGTTATATATGAAGCATGTAATAGTGAAGGATTTCTCTTTCCCCACCTGCTACTGAGCACTTTCTGAAAGAAGACTGATATGTATGTTTGCTTATAAGAAAGAAAGGTTTGGCTGTGACAAATATGTCTGCTTGTGAAGAAGATGCTCAATCATAGGGTGAAAACGTAAGGAGTGCCATCCTATACTATTATGCATATGTTGAAAATACAAATAGAAACTATGAGTTATGAAAAGCGTAACCAGCTAATATCAGTTTTAATATATGAAGAACAGAAAGGCCAAAAGGTGTAGAATTCTTCACAGAATGCACTTGTAAACTACTACTGCTAGCTTTAGCAGGTTTTTACTTAAAGGTTTTGTGCATCAAAATAAAAAACAATAAATAAACAATAAAGATTATATTCTAACCACAGTAATCAGAATATTAGTGCACCGAATACAGTTTTCTAGCTGATCATGGTCTTTAAAGAGATTGGTTTACTGATTCTGATTTCGACCAATATAATTTCTTTTTTGTTGGAATAGTGGCTAAATGTTGTGATAAAGTGACTAAAGTAGGAAAAATGGGGTGACTATTGTTTACTATGCATATGCAGATGTGATCTGGTGGCAGGTATGTCAGTCAGCCCTCTCAAGGCAAATGAAAAGGAGACAGAGGAAAATAGGAATCGGTGGATAAGATCGGCTTTACATGTATCAGCTGATTGCAGATCTCCCATAATCAAAGAAATCGGGGCTGATGTATTGTTGCACCCCTAATTATTACAGCCAGAGTAGGAATAACTGTTTTACTTTTGTTTATACATTTTCATTGAAACTCTTGAAGCTGCCAAATTTTTATAGAACATGTCTATGTCTAATAATAAAATGAGGTTGCATCAAAATCGAAGCTCAAAAATATTCTGTTGACTTATGTGAGCAGTACTTTATGAAGCGTAGCTTGTCACAGTTGTTTTAGACAGTTATGAGCATAGTCCAATGGTAATTGCACACAGGAAATGGGGGCTGGAGGTGGTGGGCCACCAATTATCTTCCTGTGTGAAACACATACTGGCCACAAAACATGTAGGTTGTTTCTGCCCTAAGTAACTATCTGGAAATAGAAGCAGCGAATTACAACAATCTACAAAATAGCATTACATGAAGTTCCTGAGACATTTTCAGATTGGAAGTTTAAAAAACATAAATACAGTAATTTGCTCTAATCTTGGTTCCTTTAAGACTAGCCCAAATATCAGGAACCAACAAAATAAAGTTATCCACTGCATTAAAAAGGTATTCAAAGGTCTTAAAGGAGCAACCTTCTGTAAAACTTCTAAACTATCCCTTTATTTACCTAAATGTGTACTTTCAAAAAAGTGTAGTCTCCTTACATTTTTCCCTTTCTTTATATTTTTTGTTCTGTTATGCTCCCAAACAATTAGAAAATCAGATCATTCTCCAGCTGGTGCTGTAATCTCTTGGAAGTCTCTGACAAGGAGCTGCGTTTTTCTTTGTTTGTCTGGCGGTTGTTTGTTATTCTCCATGTGAGTAGGGGGGAAAAAGTGAGTCGGAGTGCCCTCGGATGTGTTTGTGGGAGTGAGACGTGATGACATGTTCAGGGAGGGAATTGCCTGCGCTCCTTTGGGAGGAAGCGGGTATAAGGGTCAAAGGCAGAGGGTGGAAATACTGATCTATCACAGGTTTTTGCCATTAGGCCTTCTGTTTTTATCGCCTTGCGGGGTCTTACTTTGTCTTAATCAGTTTAAACATGATCTTTAAGCTCCTAATAAGCTTCTGTCTCCCTGTGTTTGGATAAATGGTGCCACAAAATTCAGCTCGAGATAGCTTTTTTCCTTGTCAGACAAATATGGGAACAATAAAACGTGCCTGATTTTCTCACAACAAACGCAGGGGAGCTGTGCCATGTGTGATGTGCAGCTTTATGCTGACCTAATATAGACTTATTGGAGAGCACAGAAAGAGAAAACAATGACTTTGTGTTCGAGGTTGAAAAAGAAGCTGACTTTTCCCCAGCGGTTTATCCCTCTGCTGAGGCACTATGTTTTCAGTCGGGGGAAAATTTACAATTGCCATCGAACTGTCTTGCGCTCAAACTTTAATTGTTTCCACATGTTCCATCAGTTTGCCGTTGGCAAGCTTTGCGGGTTTAATGCGGTGCATTTGAAATATTAGCGGGCCCTGACTGGTACAAGGCTGTTGGATGAACTGAGAGGTGAAAACCTGACCATATCATAGCCACATTTTGTTGAGCAGTGTGCTGCTTTGCTTCAATGACTGAATCTTGTTATGTACCACGCTGCCTTTGGGTGACACAGTAAAGACCCTGGCTTTGAGTAAGTGGGTCGTACAGATGGCAGACAAAACGGAAGTGTACAGTGTGGCATGCCCTCATTCTCCAGTGCAGGCTGTAAACAATCCATAAATCTTGTTGCTTAAATGTAGTTTCATGTATAGTAAGTGCTGACATAGACCATAATTAAAACATGATCCTGTCCTTATTTAGGTTGCTCCGCTCTGTATACACGACTCAATCATAACTTCAACTCTTTTGTCTAGCTACCTGGATGATGTTCATTTTTGCTACTGGCTCACTTCTGTTGCCAACCAATACAAGGCTGTAAAAAACAAAACAAAACCTTTTAAGCTTGGTGCTGCGGGAGTTAAGACCGTAGAGAGCCATATGCAGTGTAAGATTCTCACAGACTCTGCCGATATCTGCAAACATCCTCCGAAATGTTAGTTTTTGCTATGCTTTATTGTAGTGCAGCAGAATCTCCCCATCATCCTCTATAATTTATTGTATTTTGGTCATAAATCTTATTCAAAATAGCATTTAAATTTTACTTGCTGAAACCTGCAGGTACCCTGATTAAGGTGTCTTGCCCTTTTTGACCAAAGCAACCACAAACTTCTCAGTATTTTACTGGGGTTTGAATGAAATCTGACCACCATGTCTCACTGTAGCCATGTTATGATCATGGCAATGAGCAGCATCAGTTTCCTGTAATCTTTTTGGCCAAAGAGTGGGAAAAATTTAAGGTGAACGAATAGTTATATAAAACTGTTATTTATTGCTTAGCTTCATACTATCCAATATGTGCTTATCAAATTGATTAAAAATTACAGATATATATTCCCTTAATATACATGTGATGTATGTATTCTTTGTGATTTTTTTTGCTTCTAAGGGCCATTGCTTCGCAGTCCGTGTGAGCTGCTGCCAGTCGGGACTGGACACCCTGTGCAGGCCATCCTGAAGAGCTTCACCGCCATGTCAGGCTGTGCAAGCAAAGGCACCATGAGCCTATCTCAGGAGGTCCACGTCATTAACCTGAGAGGACATGCTGCAGAAGGCCCAGACAGCACGCCTGCAAGAGTGAGTCATTCACACTTGAAAAAACAGAGCTCAGAAAAGTCTGAGGATATCTTTTTCTAAAGACTAAAGTTCAACTTTGTTCCATTTGATCTGAATTAGCTCCGCCTCCTCATCTATCTAACGCCTGAAAAAGGCCATCCTCTCATGACCAGCTTCTGAGAAAATCCACACACTCTGTGCATTTTGATACCCTGGTGTGACCTTTTAACACACACTTGTGACGAACTCTCACAGATTCACCAAGTAAAGCGACTGTTATCTGAACCTGATCACATCAGCTTTCTTCTACCTGAACCTAAATGTTTTTCAACTTTTAGAAAAGGATCAAGTATTTTGTTGGTCCTCTTCATATCTCCTGATACAGTGAAACCCCCTCCCATCTTCAAGGTTTACGCCGCAGGTCCTGTGGCTGGACTGCGACTCATCAGCCATACCCTGAACGTGAATCATGTGTGAAGAAGTCTCACGTCTGGATTTTTAACTGTCAACACAGTATGTAGGGTAGCATGTGCAGGCTTGCAGCTTGGAGCTGCTGAGTGGAATCCAGAAAGCAGCTTTGAAGTACCTGCAGGAGAAGAACTGTTCCTGCACTGCTGAGGCATTTTACACATAATGATAATAACACCCATTTGATAATTGCTCTCTCATACAGATGATAATTGCAAATTATAATTCTATTATTTTAAGTGAGAGATTGATGTTTTGCTTTTGTTGCGTGTATCTTAAACATAGATATCACAACTTTAAACTGTAAATGTTACTTTACAGTTGACAACAGTGTGCAGCTTTTTAATCTTTTTGCTTCTTTCGAGGCTATTCTGTAGAACACTAAAAGTCACTTTCAATTTTCCAAAAGCTAGTCTCAGCAAATGCACCATATTTATGAGACGTACAATTTTCCCTTCCTCTTAAAGTCTGCAGTTCACTCTGACCTGCTTGAGTTTAGTTTCTATGTGAAGGCTCGACAGATCCAGATAATTTTTGGAGATGCATCTAAAATGTAAACATTCTGATCTTTGATCCACTTCATGTCTTTTGGCTTGTGACATGGTACTTCATTATGTTGGCTAATGTTGTGCTCATTTCGTATTTTGGTCATACTCTGCTCATGGTGATAGTTTTGGATAGAAATGTAAGGAAGCCCACTCCAAGCACATGAATTGTTTGAGGATACTTTTCTGTGAAAAGTAAAGGCCTCAGTATATGTGCAGATGTATAGCCAGCCCTGTCAACCATAATTCTACAGCACATTCCTCCGGGGCAGAATGTTCTGGGGCTGACCTGGTCTTGGCTGCAACGGTGATCCAGAAAACAGTTTTTTTCAGCAGTTTCCCTGCATGTGCGGAAATTTTCCTTTGCAAATGAGTCCCTCGTATTCTGTGGATGTAACCACTGATAACATAATAAGGCAATGGTTTGAAGCACATTTGTCATATCTACAAATTAATGATTGGACTCAAAAAATGTAATCAATTAAATAATTGCAATTAATTGTATTTTAATAGAAAACCATGTAAAAGAAAAGCAGTATTTTCAATTTAAAACCACTTCTTCCTGGTAAATTATTGAATACATTGACAAATGAGCTCAACAACAATAATATCTATTGTTTTGCATATCTATTGTTTGGTTATTTGTCCATCAAATTGGTGCAAACCCCTGATCACTCATTTACCATTTGTTTTTAAATACTTCTTCAGAAATGTGGACTGTGATCGATCGCTCTCATTAGCGTTTGTGCTTCTGCTACATGTTTAGCATCAAGATGCTATTTCAAGCTTGAATAGCTTCAATGATAGGCTAACTCATTTTAGGATACCTTGAAAACAGCAATAGTCTTTTCCAGTATCCCATAAGATTGATTTTTGAAGCAAAAATTAAAACCCCAGTGACCCAAGAGAAGTAGCTTTGTTGTCCAGGGTTGTTTGTGGATGTTGCTTGTGCGTCAGATTTACGGTTGTACCAGAAATGCACATATCCAAGGGTTCCAGCCAGAAATTTTGTATGCAAAAATCAAAGAAACAATCAAAAAGATGAATAATTGCATTCAAATTTTTAACGCTTTAAAATTATTTAATCTAAATTAAGGTGTTAAAGTATTGGCCCTACTACAAATCTGTCTATTCAGGAGTTTGATTGAATTTATTAAAACTCTGTCTCAGGTGCAATATGCACAAAGATACCTTGCTAATAATTTATCAGATCAATATTATTTACCTTGTCTTTCAGTGTTCATTTTTTGTGCACATTGTCTATTATTAACTGTGACGGGGTTCTCTTATGCTTGGACAAACAAAAAATTGACTGCCCAAGGCCAGAGGTTACTTCAGTGAAATTTATTTAGTTCTTCAAGTGGAAACCCAGTGGCAGGTGCAAAATATGTACAAAGACATCCAGGCAGGTTAAAAACACTCAGCAGTACCTTCAATAGTTTCCGTCACCTTCACTGTGATCTGGCAGGAGTCTAGCCGCCGACTGCCTCCCTGTGACACAGAGCCCTGCTTTTAAAGCCA